>JAIPRL010004413.1:0-38468 GCA_025469235.1 Pemphigus obesinymphae | reverse complement strand
ATGATTTATCATTGCTTTCAAATTTAATACATCCACCAAAAGTACCCTGCCCAGTAGCGAAGTGCATCCACCAATACTGACACCCGACGAGCGAAGTGCTTCCACAACCTACTGACCGGCTTTTTTTCCTTTACGTTTGATAATCCTACAGAGAAAATTGACCTTTTTAAATACCAACTAAAATACATTTGTTATCAGAAGACTGTAAGATTTGTACATCAAAATTCTTATTTTACTATTTTTACCAGAAAAAGTGTATACATATATAAACAAAACACATTGTAAAATCAATACTTACCTTGTTACTCTCAGAATCTAAAAAGTGAAATCAGTTTATGTTGAGCCAACGATTCATGTAAATTATAATGAAAATTTTTTTCATTATAATATCGAATTCATTAGCTAATTGGAAACACTTAATAAATTTCATTAAAATATGCAATATAATATGCAGACTCGACTCAACACTAAGAATAGTTTCTTATAGATGAGATTAGAGAAGTAAAGAACTAATCAAAAATATAATAAATTAAGAAAATAGAGTAGTAAATATACGAAAAAAATGTAAATAATTAAACGAAATTCTAAATAACAGAATAACGCATGCATTTATTTGTAATACATTTTAGATATAGAGTTTTAGAGTTACATCTTCTTCATACTATTTTGCTTAAGATAAAATACAATATTTTAGAGACAATCTCGTTGCTGTTTTCCAAAATTTTAATTGACAAAAGAGTTAATGCCATTTAAAAAAGTAATATAATTTAGTACATACATTATGGAATAATATAATTAAAATTGCTCAAAATCAAAATATTGTTGTCTACAGAATTGAATTACAAGTATTGGCGATTTAAAAAACCTTATAAAACCTATTTGAACATGGTATACACAACATGGTCTCTGGTATACTGTAGCCTGTGGTAGCTCAACCACAGAATAATAATTTATTTTGTGATTTAATTATGAACAAGTATTAATAGGACGCCACACTGCCGTGCTTCGGGAGATACACGTTTCTAGAAAACTGAATTATGTTAGAATTAGTGATGGGCACTATCGAATAGTTTATACTATCGAATAGTATTCGATAGTCGTCATAGACTATCGAATAGTCTATTCGAATAGTTTTACATGATCGAATGCCGATTTTTCGACAAAAACTATCGAATAGTTCGATAAACTATCGAATAGTTCGGTAAACTATCGAATAGTTTGATACCAATTATAATACCGAATAGTTCGATACACTATCGAATAGTTCGTACTATCGAATAGTTCGGACCAACCAACCGAATAGTTCGGACCAACCGAATAGTTCGTACCACCTACCGAATAGTTCAAAGTCCAAACCAACCGAATAGTCCGAATAGGTAGTAGCTATATATATGTACGATAATTTCCTTTTTAAAACACGTACAGAACTGAAATCTCTAATTATAAATCACCAATGCGTGCGAAGCCATGATTACTTGGGACACTTCTGCCTGTTTTGATTATTTTTAAAATCACATCTGTCGCATTGTAGTGGGATTATCGTATTTTTCGAATCTTAGAACATACCTAGAGCTTCTGAATACTAAACGACTGCTTTGTTTTAATTTTAAAGAAAAATATATATATATATATCGGGTATATAAGTAAAACAGCGTAAAATCATCTAATTTTAAATCGCCATAACTTTAAAACTGGTTCTACCATCTAATTGCGTATGTTATTAAACATAATAATTCATATCGAATATTTCAAACTAACTGAATAGTTTGGACCAACCGAATAGTTAAACTATCGAATTATCGAATAGTTCGGACTATCGAATAGTTCAGACCAACCGAATAGTTCGGATGACCAACCGAATAGTTCGGACTATCGAATAGTTCAGATCAACTGAATAGTTCGGACGACCAACCGAATAGTTTGAACTATCGAAGAGTTCAGATCTTAACGATCGATAGTTGAAATAATCGATAGTTTTTAAGTATCTATCGAACAGTTCGATAGTAACTACCTATCGAACAGTACGGTAGTGACTATTCGATAATGCCCATCACTAGTTAGAATACAACAACCTCCATAAAAATCATGAAAAAGATCATATGATCTAAATTTTTATATGGATAATTTTCAATAAAAATATTAGTCGAGTTATAAGACTTTTAAAAATAGAAAATTTTGGAAAATTCAGTCTTATAAGTCGACTTCTAATAATTTTATCGAAAATCGAGCATGAAAAATTTAGATTATTTCACGATGTTTAAATTTTTATTGAGGTCATTAAATGTCGAAATTACTCAGTTTCTCAGAAACGTGCATTTACAGTAACACGTTTTGCGTTATTAATATTTCACAATAAAAATATGTTCCTGTTATAGGAACATTTTTTAATTATTTCTGAAATGTATTTTGAAATATTTTCCAATCGTGAAATTTTAATTTTTCTAGAAATATGTCTTTAAAATTGCCTATACAAAACCCCTTATAAAGCTAGGTACCGTAGTTGTGATAATAATTAATGATAATGTTGTTATCACTTATCAGCAGCAGCAGCAGCGTTCATGTTGAGCAACGTTGGAACTGGGAATATATGTGTTAACATCCCGAACGTCGTGTCCCGTGCGTTTATGATAATTCGAGAACATTATTTTGTGCATAGAAAAATGATAAAAAATATTATTTACAGCTGACCAGTATAATGTTTAGGACGAATTTTCAAGTTGAACCTGTTTGGTCATTTCCTTTCCACTGCGCTGATACTTGATTATCATTATTCAGTTTTATTGTATTGTATTTGTATATTATAGCGTTTAGCGCGATTCGAGTGATGCTCAGTCTATTCGTTTGTTTATAAATTTTTCACAAATCTTTTCACGGAGTACCTACCGACGAATAAAAAGTATATACCACACACACCCATAGATATCTGTGCTGAGTCTACTATTACAGGTAAACACGATTATTAAAAAATCTATGACAATCAAAAGGGTTTTCCGGGTTATCTATATTAGATATACTATAGATAACGCTCGTTGACATAAATTCGTCTGCTGTCAGTAGTTTGTTCACAGAAGACATAGATCAGGTATGATTTTTAACCGTATAACAATACGTTGAATTTTTATTCGTGTTCGTTTTATAATGCGTTTATTATCTATATTTTTATACGAAAAATGCGTAAATAACGGGTGTTGAATTCAAACTTTTTAAAAGTTCATTAATATCAATTTGAATTAGGTGAAGATGAAGTGTAACGTTTGTCGACGTTTCCTATTGACGTTTTGTTCGTGGCCGAGTTAAAAGGACGACGACGACGACGAATTCATCATGCCTACAAACGGTCTCGACCACGAAGAACTGGTTGTTTTGCCACCGAACGCACTAGACATGCGGACGACAGGTGTGAACAACAACAACAACAACAATAACAACAACAATAACAATCAGGCATTCAATGTACGAGACCGTCTATTCTACGCCTTATTTTATAAGGCCACCTTGGGATATGCAAGAATATTCCCTAGATCGTTGAGGCGGCTTATAGAATTTTTGTTTTTATTAAAGGTAACATTTTGCTCCTGAT
The DNA here is from genome assembly GCA_025469235.1 of Pemphigus obesinymphae. Lineage (NCBI taxonomy): Eukaryota > Metazoa > Arthropoda > Insecta > Hemiptera > Aphididae > Pemphigus > Pemphigus obesinymphae. Next base: position 34,888 of record JAIPRL010004413.1, on the reverse strand, counting down.
TTTAAATGTGTTGGTGTTCATATGTTTTTTCATTATGGTTTGTGGTTTTAATTACAGGCAGTGTTCTCATTTTTCGTACTTGTCTATGTGCACATGAATTTCTCAAGAATGCCAGCCAATTGTTTGGACCATGTTAAAGACATTTGGCCAAGAGATGGTATACTACGAGTAGAGATTATTCGAAATCATCAACGGATATTAGCTGAACAGACAGGCACGTTGGATGATTTGTTTACTGTAGAAAGATCTTATGAACGTGAATTTAAACTAAAACAGCTAGAAACAAATGATGAAAATGCTTCAATGTTTTTGAATCCTTTCACTAAAGTTCATAACTCCGAGTAAGTTGAATAGATGAAGTATGTTCATATCAAGAAATTGGGTATCTCCATTTCTTTTATTATACTATGTTTGGCGTCTACCTTGGTTGTCAACTCAAATGGTAGTACAGTACGTACTAAGGTTTATGGTCAAATTTACACTTACACATAATATGTAGATACATTGCAATTTTAATCCATTTATTATATTGAATGTTAATATAAAATTTCAAATTGACAAATTTGTTATACCTATACCTACCGATGCAATATAAATTTATTTCATAGATTTAACAGACAATTATTTATTAAATTCAATGCATCTATTTATGATAACTTATTATATGTAAATGTAAATTTATCCACAAATACTGCAAATGATGTATGATACTACTGAACAAGTTGACGACCATCAATGTACATGCGTTTTGGTTATTAAAAACAAATTCTTTTGATTTAAAACCAATAATTGTCTCGCTGTGCGGAATTCAGTTCTTCCAAAATTATCTTTTTTTCGACCTTTCTATTTTGATAGTTTTTAGTCAGTATACAATTTCAAGGAGACCATCTTTTTTAGTCATAAACTCATTCAAATTTCAAAATTCTGATAAGATGTATACTTAGATAAGACTTTTTAAATTAGATATAGATTCTTCATTACTTACTTGAGATAACCACATTGCCATATTTCAGATTCTGAGCGGAATTTACAATATGTTTTTTTTCATTTTTATGTATACAATTTTTCAGGTAGAAGGAGATATGTAGGAGATTTGTGGTAAAGAGATATTTTATGGAAAATTAATTCTAGTAGGTACTTTGGAGGGGTCATTTTTTGATATTCATAGTAGTTTTCTTAAGTCTAAAGGAAAATTACCTTTTATAATGGTAAATGAAAAAATCATTAATATGGGATAAATACATTATTTTCATTTATTTTATAAATAAGTTTTTTAAAATTTTTTTTTTATTTAACTTAATTTTGTAAATATTTTGGGAGTATTTGATTTTTTCACTTTTTTTTCATAATTGCGTGTTTCATTATCGACATTTTTTTTTCTATATTATTTATACACTCGTCGTTGACTTCATGTTTCTACAATGGGTTCTTCCACACAACCGTGCCATGTATATCTAGTTGAACCCCATATTCTGCCAATTATACCGTTTATACCATTGTCTACTCGTCTACCAATCGGGACAATATTATTCACATTGTCAGTTTTTTTTTTTTTTTTTGTACATTAAATTCATGTCATTGTTGATACAAGTGCTAATTTTTCAATAAATTTGTAAGAATACAATTTCATTTAATACTAAGGCAGCTATGTACGTAAAAGAATTCCCAAATGAAACATTTAAAAGCGATGGGAAAGTAATTAAAAATGTTGTTACATATTTTGAATTTTTTTTTACATATTTCAAAAAAATAGATACATATTTATGTACATATTTTGGTTTTTTTATTACAATAAAGTCCGTTCCCTAATCATAACGCTAATAGATAAGATAATAAAAAATAAAGTTGTTATGGTTACCAATTAATTTTTTTTAATAATATTAAATTATAATATATCAAAGCTCTTCAGAATTGTTTTTGTTGAGTGTAATGATTTATCATTGCTTTCAAATGAAAATAATATTACGCTATCCTGTCTGAAAACTGAAGGGATGTTGGACCAATTTCCATCGCTTATATCCTACCTACCTAATGTGTGAAGTGCTTCCCTGGGTTTTTTTATTTTTGTTTTGTAATAAAAATAGTTTAAAATGTAATAAATTTATACCATAAATATTTAATTATTTAAATACAATTTTTTAAAAAGTGCTCTCATACATGGTATGGAGAATTTTTCTATAGAGTATGCATTATTACATACTGTTAGAATTAGAATTGTCAATATGAGTGAAAATTTATATTTATAATTTATATTAATATATTTTTGTGGTTACAAAAAATATAATTTACTTGTGTGTGAGTAATGAGTTTCACTAACCTTAATAAACCTTTACGGCAGTGGCGTTTTCTGACTTGGGGTGTTGAGCGTTAACATATAGTAGAAGTTCATCCACCCCCTCTTAAACATAACAAAATATATACGTACACAATATATATAAAGTGCTATGTTTTTGTATGTTTTGAACTTAATAATAGTTATAACAGGTAAATTTAATACTTCTGAGTTCTGTGTTAAACTAATTTGCCACAGAAGTGAACATTGTACTCATATGTTTAATGTACTACATCAGGCATGTCAAACGTAAAGGATCAGCTGAACCAAAAATATTGAATAGAATACTATGCGGGCCGCAATCGAAAAAAAACATTGTATACAGTGGTTATTTAGGACCAGAAAATATTTATGGGGAGAGGGGGGGCTTGTGTGTCTTGAAAATACATATTTGAAATGTAAATAAACATAAAAAAAAGTCAACAACTGTTATTGGATTTTGCCGACTAAATGCAAATAATTTTCAGTTTTTCCAACTAGAAATGCTGAAATACTTCATTCAAACAGTAATTAAGCAAAAAAAAAAACAAGGTATTTTCAAGTATTTTTAATTATTTATTAAAACACAAAATGATAATTATATATATTATATTTTTTTCACTTTTTATTATTTGAACTTAATTTTCCAATAATCATGTTGGCCATGGGCCGCAAAAAAAAGAATCGAGGGCCACATGTTAAACATGCCTGTACTACATTGTAAACAAACATACATTGTTTTTTATTTTTAAAATACAGATTTATTATAATTAATATAATTATACAAATTTGCACACCCAGAGAAAACGCCACTACTTTACGATTCACACAAATACAAAGCCGCCCAGTGATAGAATAAGAATTTGCCTGTATAATTTTCCTTATATTTTGTGGGGTTGAATCTTCTTTCAGGAGAAAATCTTTCAAATCCTAAAGTTTTTGTTTAAAAACTATAGTATGTCTTCCTCAGCGAGCTTGGTATTAGACAAGTTAATTCGTACAGAACACATGCCATGGGAAAATTTAGCTGGGCTAGGCTTGGTCAAGCACATTGTGTATCTGAAATATATTTAGTTTGTGTCTATCTGAAAATTATCAGTAGGTTGTTTCTATGTCTAAGGTAACAAGCCAGGCTTTATAGATCACTCCCACAGTTGTATGATTCGTCGAGTCTACTTATATGTAGTGAATACAAAAAATTATTCCATCGGCTCAAATTAGTATATTGCTCATCAAGACATGTCGTGGGAGCGCTTTAAGTTCACTTTAGACTGAGTTCAGCATTTGGTTTGATACACAGGCGTCTTGCCTTAAGCCATTGATCCACATGCCGTAGGAATGTGGCTTAATACAAAATATATTTGTGGGGGGTATGTTTGTCGTCTCTCATATTTTCAAATGTATTTTTTTCCTAATATAGTTATTTGTCTGTAAATATTTTGGAATTAAAATTTTCAAAATTAATAATAATAACATTCAAGAGGACGTTGTACGTGTATTTTTGTAATGTTTGTTAAGTTAGTTTTAAAAAGTAACTAAGTCTTATTACTAGTTACAAAATTAAAAGATAATTAGATTAATTTTTCGTTACGTAAATATAATATAATATATTAAAATATTAATATTATATATAATAGCGTTGCATTACTTTTTTAACTCAAATGTAACTTTTTACAATGACGTTACTTTCAACATTTTTAAATATGTAAAAATGAAATGTCAAAAATATCTTTATTTTTTTCTAATAATTGTCAGTCGAATATTATTAAATTTAATACCATACCTACTCCTATCTATTATAAAATCATACAATCGTTAAAATATCTATTTTTCACAGGTATAATGGTATGTCATAATTTTTTTTTTATTTATTCAAATGCAACACATTATTTTATCAAGTTAATTACAAATAATTGACATAGTTACTCTTATGTTATTACACAAATTAAATAACAAATTTTCCCTAACATTACTTAAAAAGTTACAGTAACGAGTAATGTCCGTTATGTTACTACCCAAGACTGTATTTTTGTCATACAAACACAAGGTTTGGTCCTATGTGCACAGCACAGAACTTTATTATCAGAGGCATAGTTTTGACATTAAAAGAAAGACCATGACTTTTACTGTGTTTTCACAAAGACCTTTTTTTTAAAAAAAAAGAGTTTAAATTTTTATATATATATAAATATTTTTAAAATCTCTTGGATACACATTTAAGGTCTTTTTACTGTTCAAATACCATTATTTTACTGATAATATCTAGATCTGATGAGATGGCCCTTAGGTTCCCACTGGAGCCACCACTGCATAGGACCATTGTTTATTTATAAAAATTTTAAAACTTATTTAAGGAGCCTCGTGACTGCCATATATTAAGAAGTATAATAGGCAATTTCTTATTTTTTCTCTGGACAGCTTTGTTCTTGTGTGAATTGTAAATGATTATTTGTTAGTAGTAACCCATATTAAAAGTATTCAGGGAACCAACAAAAGAAACATCTATGTTTACTTAAATAGACGTTTCTAATTCCATTAGAATGTTGAAGTGTGTACTCTAATAATAAAGTTTAAAGCATTGATAGATTTATCATGACTTTCTTGATGTATCGTATCTAGAGTATTTCAGTAATTTTTTAAATAATTATATTATAATTTATTAATTTATTGTTTAAGTAATACTTAAATAGCCAGGAATAAATTTAAAAAAAATAAATTTTTTTTTTGTTAGAAACAAGGAAGAGGTTGGTATTGAACCATCATCAGAAGAGTTGGCTGGAAATAAACACCGAGAAGCTAGCACTCCAAAAAAAAACTTTTTATTTAATTATATATCATTTACAGATAATGTAAATGTAAAAGGTACAGTTAATTTTTAATATATTTTATACTAATAAGAAGTTTTATTTTAAAGTTAATACTGAAAATAATCAATAACCATTTAAAGTCACACTAATGATTTTCAGGTATAAAAACATGTTTACGCAAAATGGTTGAAAAGGATTTTTAAATTGATTTTAGAGTTAAAATATCTATTATAAAATCGATAGAGGACAACATTTTGCAGTCAATCTCATTTGGGTTTTTTAAACTTACTATTACTTAAAAAGAAAAAAATAATTAAAGCTTAAAAAATGAAGTCTCTCTAAAATTTTCGATTTGACAATAGGTGTTTTTACTCTATAATTATTTTAAAAACCAATTTTAACATTTTTGTGTAAATATGTTTTTTCAATAAATGTCGTAATTACACAACAATAAAAAGTAACAAAGTTACAGGATCAATTTTAAATTTTTAAAAGTTATAGTATTTTTAAATTACTAAATATTTTTTTAAAAATTGCCTATACACAACCCCATAGAAAACGAGTGTGTAGTGGTCTTAAAATTTCTTTAGGTATACATTTTATTTCTATTTAATATTTTTAAAACTAAAATATGGTATAATATATATATTTTTGTAATATAAATGAGTAAATATTAGTTTACAAGAATGGTAATACAATAAAATAAATACAATTAAATTGAAAAACAATAAATAATATTTAAATACAATTAAATAAAATAAAATATAATTTATCACATGTGTAAATACACAATAATAAAATAATATAAAACAATACATCAAAAATATTTTTAGATAATATAGAATTTCATTAGTAGTGTATGTAATTTAAAATTATGAGGGCCAAATTATCTATAATCAATATTTCTTGAATTTTAAAGACCAAATGTCTGAGAACTATGGAGATTAAGGCTGAATATGCTGTGTGAAACCATTAAATTCTGTAGAATCGCGCCACACATATCAATTAGAAAAATGTTTACATTAAATTATTGTGAATTATAGTGAATGAAAACATCTTGTCTATTCAGCATTTATTATCGGTTCATTTCACAATAATAAATAATATAATAATTTGTAGTAATATTTATCGTAACATCGATAATTGGTCTACGATAGTGTACCAGATTGTTATTTCTGGGAAATGACTCCGTTGGTGTGAGCTATTTTTATTTTCGTGTATCATAAAGGGAGTATTCAGCAATTTAAACAGAAATTATTGATTAAAAATTTAAAAATGTATATCCTTTAGTAATCAACATATTTGAAAACTAAAAATTGGGTTAAAATCTTAAACATTTTTTCCAGGGTACCTCTAAAAGATTTTTCATTATTTTTAAATAACTAGGCCGTAAAATGGTTTATGTATTAACATTTTTCCCTCAAAAATATGTCAACTTTATACTTAACTTCGTTATGGTTTTGCTAAAATTAATTAAATTTGTAAAAATACTTTTAAAGATGCCCTTCTAAATGACACTGAGAATCTTTATAAATAGTTAAATTAAAAATTATTACATTATTACATCAAATAATCACTTTTCAATTGTAATTTTCCTTTAAAATACAACATTTTGAAAAATTCTTTTGAAATTCGAAAAACATTATATGTGACCTTTTATTTTAAAATTTAATGTACTTTTCTACAAATTTTTCTTGTATGTTTTAGTAAGAATTTAGAATAATAAAAATATTTTCCTAATTTTGCAAATATTCAATCATAGTTTGAAGTCATAAAATATCTTATTCTTAATTTATATTAGTGCCATCTATGATGATATATGTGGTCAACTGTCAATCATAACTAAATTTTATTGTTTTAATTCAAATGTTATTTCATATTATAGTGAATTAATTTTAAATTCATATATTTATTAGTACTTCATTTAAAAAGTCATACATAATATGTAGGATTTTGTATGTTTTATGTTTATAGACTGTAATCTATCATTGTATTATAAGAATAGATATTGGAAATTAATTTTTACTTTACATAGTTTTATTTCTAAGAATGAAATTTTTTTCTACCAATGAAAATGTGAATTATTCTTGATTATTAATTAGGTATTGTGTGACTCGTGAACAAAATGTTAATTTCTTTGAATTATAATTATGCTATTCTTATAAGTGTTAATTATTATTCAATAAATGTAAAAAATCTTTTATCAAGGTGTAGTGTAATTGTCAAATATAAATGTAAACGCAGGCATATAAAATATTTTAAATAATAATAATAATTATTTTAATATTTTTTATTTGTATAATATATTTAAAATATATAATGTATACTTACGATTTTTATCTGGGATATGCCTAGAAAAAAATTATTTTTGTGTGAGAGTTCACATATATAGGCTGATTTTTTTAAACATGAACCCAGCTATATTTCAATAAGTATAAATAATTTTTGGGACATTTTTTCAGAAAGTTATTTGTATACACCATTCTATATATTTTAAAATTTTTATCCTCTTCTCTTATTTGTTAAAACCATATCAAATTTCGATTTTAAAATAGCAATTTATTATTTAAATTAAAAATTCTTAATTCTTAGAGAATATTTTTATAAAAATTTTCATGTTTTCATTCTATAAATCCGATGAATGAATATTACCCGAGTAATAAACATTCAAATTTAAGATGTGGCAGAGTGGAGAAGTACTGTCATAGCTCGTAATAAATGTTGATAATAACATATTTTAGTACTTTTACATTCCACCACATCTTTAATTTGAATGCTTATTACTTGGGTAATATTTATTGGTTATAAAAATTAAAATATGAAAATTCTAATAAGAAAATATTCTTTAAGAATTTATAATTTTCATCATAGGTTGCTATTTAAAAATTGAATGTTAATATAGTTCTAACGAAGAAAAGAAGAAAAAAATTTCAATTTAAAAAATTTCAAAATATGAAAAAATATTAAATGTTGTATATAAATAACTTTTGGAAAAAAATGTCGACAAACATTTTTTATACTATAATAATATAATATAGCCTAGCTCATGATAATAATTTACTCTGTATATCATTTTTATTAAATCGTTCAAATTTCAGAGAAGGGGTTGATCATTGAATTCTCCCCCTCAGCATACCCTTGGTTTTTATGATAATTGTTGTAAATTTGTTTTTAATGTTTACACCATTTTATACAGATGATAAAAAAGAAATATTCAGTAGCACCATGAGTCAGTCAAATTATGATAAGAGCAAATCAAATTTTTCAGAAATAGATGACTCTGCACAATTTCGATCTACTAAGGTATAAAATAATTTACGAATTAACTAATAACCTAATTTGATTCCTTGATATATATAATATAATATATATTTGATTTTGAATAGAATAAAAAAATTCAATTCATTTTTCAGTATCCAAATAGTTCTATTAGAGGGATATCAGGAATAGATGATTCGTTAATAGAGTCTACTACTACACCACCTCCAAGTGAAGATAACGATGGTATGGAGTAATTGTGTTTGACCGATTTTAAAATTAAAATATATTATTATATTTTAGGCTATTATTTTGAAAATTACATTGTTGAGTATTCACTGGAGTATGGTTTTTTGCGTTTGTCACCAAATGCCAGAAGTCGATTAGGCATTCCAGTAATGTTAGTACCATTAGAACCGACCGTGCATAAATGTTTTGGCGATTCAATAGGTCAATTTTTTCTTGAGTATTTTCTTGGCTATGATGATCTCCTAATGTCGTCTGTTAAATCATTAGCTGAAAATGAACAAAACAAAGGATATCTGAGGTAAATTACTTGTTATGCATTTTAAATTTCAATGGAATATATTATTTTATAACAGTTTTAATAATAAATTATCATTGTTTGTTATTTTCCAGAAATGTTATCACTGGTGAACATTACCGTTTCGTAAGCATTTGGATGGCTAGAACATCGTATATTGCATCATTTTTCATAATGGTTGTGTTTGTGAGTATAAAACAAATTTATTCATTGCTATATTATTATATCATAGGTAAGGGAAAACATTTATTTTAGAATTTAATATTCTGTAATAAGTGCAATAATAAAAATAAATAAGTGTATTTGTAAATTAAGTTGTTCATGTATAGTAGAGTGTATATTATTATTTTTCAACATAACAGGACTTCGATCAAATTACTACGCAAAAGAAGTCATATATATATGAGATTGCTTGGTAGCTATATAATGATTAAGAAAACCAATAAGAAAGGAGTGTGTGAAATTAGATACAATGTTTTATTCCCTTGAGGAATAAATTCCCCCATATATTCTATTCCTCATGTTGCCAATTAATATATATATATATAATTCACCCCTTTTCATTGGATTTTTTTTTAAATTCATTATGAAATTCACTTATTTTCTTAAATTAACTTTAAAATACTTGAAAATATAATTTATTTCAATCTCAAATAAATTTGACTCTTTATATTTTGCACAAATGACTTATGAGTAGGCATAATATGTAAATAATATTTATAATATATATCGGTATCACTATATTAGCCTATACCAGTGGTGGCCAAATTATCCGCCTGAAGAAGTTTTCTAAATTATAATGTGATTCTTTTCTTTTCTTCGAATGGTATATTGTGTTATTATTTTAAATTTTAAAGCAAAGATGAATCATTGTATTCAAAAAACGATTCTGAGCATAATTTGTAATAATATTATTAAAGAAATTGGCAATCATGACAACTGAGTTTGTTATTTGCCCATTTATAAAAATTTTCCTCTAAAAAAAGATAGATTTCTATTTTGCTTAAAAAAGTCACATGGAAATAAAGGTGTATGGGATTATAATTGACATGTATGAAGGGGTGAGTATAAGAGTGAGGAGTTTGTGTGGAGAAACTGATGATTTTAGGGTCAGAGTTGGAGTGCACCATGGTTTGGCTTTGAATCCTTATTTATTTTCTCTGGTACTGGATAAAATAACAAAGGATTTACAGGGTGAGGTACCATGGTGCATGCTGTTTGCAGATGATATAGTGCTGATAGGAGAGAATCCTGAGGAAGTGAATATACTTGAAGAGTGGAGAGAAGCGTCAGGTGTTCTGTGTGACAAAATAATCCGTATTAGGTTAAAAGATAAATTTTATAAGACAGTAGGGAGACCTGCTATGCCGTATGGAACAGAATGTTGAGTAGAAGATAGGGAGATAGAACAGAGAATCAGTGTAGCAGAGATGATAGTGTTAAGATGGATTAGCGGAGTGATTAGAGAGAACAAAATAAGAAATGAGTATATAATTAGCATTATAGGAGTAGCTTTGATAGTTCATAAAATGAGGGTGAATAGATTGAGATGGTTCGGATATGTTTAAGGAGAGAAGAAACTGAGGCAGTAAGATTAGTAAAGGAAATGTATTTTGTGGATGAGAGGTAGACCGAAAAAAAAGGTGAGGGGGATGTGATGGCAAGTGAAGAAGATGTAGAAGATAGAGTTAAGTGGAAGTGTAGGACTTATAAAAATAATATAATATTATATCAATTTAAAAATTATTTGTGTAAATTATTTATTTACATTTTATAATTTTTGTATTAAAAATCAACATTTTTTATGCCATCACAATTTTATATACAAATACGGATATAAATCAACAAAAGTTGTAGAAAAGCTTATTTATTATCCCTTCGGTTTTCGAGATAGCATAGCGTAGTATTAGTTTTAGATTTTGAACGGAGTGATTTATTGATTTTATAATGTTATTTGTCATTATTTTAAATTCTGAGCGAATCGCGAAATGTATTGGTTTTACGATGATGTGTTTTTTTTATTTATTTTTTTTATGTCTGTATCCAAAAATTCTATAAGAAGTAGTGCTCCGATCATTACAAGTAACACCATTTTCTGGTAGCAAATTGTGCATCTAGTTGGTACATTAGAGAGGTCATTTTTTAATTTTATGATGCCAATACATTCCTTGCATTGCTAAGAATTTAAAATGGGTAACCATGACAATTTTATTTATAAAATATTTCTATTATAAAAGGTAGTTTTAAACCCTACGTTTAAAGAAACTGGAAAAATAGAAAAATGACTTTTAAAGTGACAACTATAGACCCATTCGCTATTAAAAAAGTTTTTTACTTTACTAAAAACTATTTCTGATCGAAAAGTTGCTCACAGAGAATAAAAAATAAACATCATTGTAAAACCAGTAGATTCCTATCTCCGATCAAAATTTAAAATGTGTAAATTTCTCAATAGAAAGAGCATTTCTGAGCGTTCTCGATGATGGATATATAGTTTTACTTTTTCAATAATTATTATAATTTTGTTTTTTGATATAATAAATATAAATTGTGTATTACTATTTAGGGCATTCAAGTATTACGTAAGTACTAGGGGGGAAAGGGGTCTGTCATATGTCGACATTTCATGACAAGGAGGATGGGGGGGGGTCTAAAAAGCAAAATATGTGCTGACGTAATACTTGAACACCCCCTTACCATAGGGTAAAACATAAAATGTATAATAATATATAGACATACCTATATTATTAATATTTTATTCAAGAATATAAATATAAATAATTATCATTATTACAAGTGTTCATTATTGAAATTATGGAAAAGAGTGTTTATATAATGTATAATATATATATATAAATATATATACATATTATGTACTTTTGTTTTATGTACAATTCAAACCGATACCATATATTTCATTCATCGGAAATTATTAAAGTATTTAAACGAACCTTTTTTTGGAACAAAGCGCATTGGATTTAACAAAGATTATAAAGATTATAATCTGTACTCTGTAGTAATTAATCATAATAATTTTAATTTCAGTTGTTAAAATTATTATTTATTCATTACTCTCTTACTAAGTTTCAAAAACACAATTATTAGCCGAGGAAATGAGTGTAAAAAACGTTAAAAGAATCAGCATGCAGAGACGTATTAGGATGTTTTCCCGTCTTGCCTCAGTGCTAATATTTTTTGTTGTCTCGAAAAAAATATAATAATGATCTTTTAGATTCCGAGTAAAGCATTGGTTTTATATGATATTTTTTCAAAACAATTTTTATGCCTGTTCCAAAAATTATAGTGGTTTCAATTGTTATATACTTATATAGTACTTACCCATATATCCCGGTATAAAATTGCATTTTGTTGGTGCTATAGACAGGTAATTTTTCAATTTTACCAATAGTTTTTTAACGTGTAAAGAAAAACAACGGAAAAATCGGATAAAAAACGGTGAACACGACTTTTTTTTTTTCTTTCGAAAATTTCTTCGTAATTCTGTATATAATGATATGATTCTAGGGACTTGAAATTTTCACCGAAAATATATTTAAATTCAAGATAAAACGTAAAATTTGTGCTATTTATATAAATTTTCAATTTTAAGATTTTATGCCATAAAAAGATTTTAAGACCTGAAAATGAATATTAATCGTATGTTACTCTATAGTATACTTATAAGAGTAGACGTATATTTAGGGTTTATTCATACAACCATACACTGAGTTGTTAAATGTATAATATGGGCACAACCCGTTTCCGCCAAAACCATACCCTTCCCTTTTCTGTTAGGTATAACAGTTGATAGTAAAAATAGATATCACTATTTTATAAACATTTCTACATTACCTAGTTGAAATTACGAACTAAGATATAATTAAAATATAATATACCTATACCAGGTTTAATTTACCTATTAGTGAAGAATATTCAATTATTAAGTAAAATAAATAGGTGAGTACAGATGTGTTAAAAAAAAATATATAATTTTCATTTTTATAAATAATATATAATAAATATTAGGAACATTATTACAAAACAATTATTATAATTACAAATTACAAATTGAAATCAATCATGTATAAGTATTGTATTACTTTTTATAGAGTTTTTTAGAGTTAGATGAAATCTACACTGATTACGATGCATCGAATATACTTATATGCACGTAATGTGCAACTATATACTATAAAGTATATAACGAGTGTATTATACTATAAAATATTGTAGCATTATAATTCGTACTATTTTTTACTATATTTATATAGTAGATATTTTACCTACGAGCCTAGGTAGTTAATACATACTATCGATTGAATACTTTCGATTTTTATATCTGGCGGAAAAGGAAAATGTATAATGTTATAATGAATGTATAATTAACAGTTACCTATATATAAGTAATAAGTATATACCAGCTAGATACTCGTATTATGCAGGTATTTTTTACACTGAAATTCGCTTAGAATCGTTTTATCGAAAGAAATGATTTATCATTGCTTCAATTTCAATACATCCTGCACTAAGAATATAATATCCGATAAGCGAAGTATTTCCATTCCATCCCTATACTGACCGGCTTTTTTTGTGGTTGAGTGATAACTCGACTTGAAAAAAATGTATGCAAAAAAAAACTTTTTTTCAGGTTATTTAATTTAGAATTTTGCTTCAAATATTTTTTAGAACGGTTTTAACGTGATAATATTTTTTTTATGTCTACACATTATTTTGGGTTGATGGAATCGAGTAGGAGTTTTGTTTTATCTGGGGGGAAATTTTTGAAAACACTCGACTGTTTCTACAAAAATCATTCGACAATTTTGTCTACTGGGTCTTGGAAGGTGATAAAGAATTTGTCGCATAATAATATTTTTTTAGCTTGGGATTGTTTTTCACGGAGTGCCATAAAAATTGGGAACATATTGCTAATGAGCAAGGATCTGAGCATCATTATATAGTTTATAGTTTTTATAAAAACTCAAATTTAAAATTGAATATTTCAACTACTATACTGTGTGCGATAGATCACGATTTGATAGTGTATTTGGTTATGAATAATGTAAACGAACCAATGAATGTCTAATGTTTTACAAAAGTCGTTGTCCGACTCTTGTGCTTTGTTCGATTGACTATTCATATGAAACATTGTCGATTATCAAAATAATTAACGCAGTATTTCATTAATATATTATACATTGATGTCAAAATTTGTTTGTTTTCTATTGACATTGGCACAAACGTAAAAACTATAGATTAATAATTAAGACTATTAATATTTTATATTTTAATACTATCAAACTGGCAAACTTGGGGCATACATGTTATAAACGATAAAATTTTATCCAGACTCTTTCGAAAATAGATCTGGTTACTCGAATTTGATATATTTTAGTCGAATTCGATAATTTTATCATTATATCGCATGCAATAAATATGTCAAACGATTTTTAACATATTTTAAAAATCGGCCTCCGAAGTTATAAAGTTGTCGTGCTTTCTGAATTTTTTTTAAAAATAATAATATATTGTATCAAATTTCTCTCAGAATCATTTTTCAAATATAATGATTCATTTATGTTTTCAAATTAAAAATAATAGTACACTATCCGGTCCGAAGACCGAATGAATGGACGATAAGACTAACTTCCATCATCTGGATCTGGACGACTTTCTTTTTTCTTTTTCGGGGGTGCCTTTAACATGAAATTGTACAAGTACACAACACAAAGAATTTTTTTTCAAAAAATCATAATTTGAATAACAAATACATTTGTTATGATTATCTATTTTTTTTAAAAAAAAATTATTACACCGAAGCTCCGCTCAAAATCGTTTTATTGAATACAATAATTTCTCATTTCTTTCAAATTTAATATATCCACTACCAGTGTCCTACCAGACGATCGAAGTGCTTCCACCCCAACTGACACATAGCGAGCGAAGTGCACATTTTTTTTTTGTTGAATCTAGAATAATATTATGTAATACTTTGTAAATTGTTATCCATGTTAGTATTATTTTTTCCATTTCACCTAGAAACGGTTTTCTAAATTTTCTTAGTTTCTATAAGTTTAGCTTTTTAATTTTTTAATTTTTGCTTTTCCAAGTCTCTTGTTATGGGTTTTTGAATACTTAAAATATTGCTTTTTTATTTCTAAGTCTTGCAGCTTCTTTTGTAGGATATTTCAAGATTATAATAAATGTCGCATCATCACGATCTTACTGGGGTGGATGTAAGGGAGGGACTACGTCCTCCGAGCCCCCTCTAATAATATATTTAAAGTTCAAAACATTATTGGTAGCTATTGTCTAAAATTAGAAGTAAAGTATACCTATAATATAAAAATATAGTTGTTTTGGGGATACGAATGAATAAGTGGACATACATATATATTTTCTATATACCTATAGGTAGTTTTAAATTATTAGTTATAGGTAGGTTATTAACGTGAAATTGTATATATGCATTTAATTTATCAATGTTTAATTAATTTAATTAATTATAGTTGTATAAATATTAAATCATATTTTTTTGTACATGTTAATTTAAATTTTCAGACTACTTAGTTTGTATAACGTCCATACATTTTTTTCGTTTTGTTTGTAAAAAAAAACAATACATATTTTTTTATATTTTTGCTGTACATATTAATTATTCTAAATATTTATAAATTGGTAGGTATTCTTATTAATTTTTTTTTTTAATGCAAAGCTCTGTTATATAATATAACTATTTAGATTCCTAGAAACGTGCATTTCTAAAAGCTCGTTTTACGCATGGAAAAACGGTGGTACAGTGTGCACTGTGCAGTACAGGAAAATTAAAAAATGTAAAATAATGGATAATTTTTATATACATCGAAAAATAACTACAGCCGAATCAGTGTTAAAGCCGTTTTTCGAATGCAATGATTTAGCTAATATTTTAGTATTACGTTTGATTTTTTTGGATAAAATATTAAATATATTTTTTTATTTTAATATATATTTGTATAAAATATTTAACGATTATCATAGTTTCACTATGTGATAGATAATAATCTATAAGGTACAAATATATTGTTTATCATTCATGTTGAATTGTAATATTTTATGTAGGTAATATGAAAACAAATAATTATATGTATTTCGTTAAAGAGGGTCCACTGTAGTCGAGTGATTGAAACGCGTGTTTTGGCGCTTAAGGGTCTCCAGTTCGACTCCCAGGTAGCAAATGAGGAAACCAACGAGATTTTTCTCGCTAGTGGAGTCTGGTCCCTAGTGCAAGCCGGCTATAATTACCAAATCCGTCCAACAATTTGGTAGCTATGCTTGTAGCTATCAAGAACTATCTTCGACTCCCCCTAATATGCGAAGGTGCAGACTTGAGCATGTTTGAGTTTGGGAAATAAGAGGATGTAAAACCGTTAATATATATATGTATTACCTACGTTATACATTTTTGAAAATCGCATAGTATTTTTTATTTATTTTAGTAAAATATACATTGTCTGCCATAAATTATATTACGATAATATAAATATAATTAATAAAAAATAAAATAACAAATAAATATAAATCGCGCTCAGAGCTTGTGCACTGAAAATAAAAAATTGGTTTAGTACATTAACGTGGAACACAAATTAAGTAATTTTATAAAAATGTACAGTTGGTATAGAAAACGCCAATACTAATAGACTTATAAAATACATTATAATAAAATTATAAATAAATATCATTCGTAATCACTTTTGTAAAATGTATCAAATAATTCATAATTTTCTTTTAACTTTTAAGGTATAACGGGGAAAAATTATAGTTAGAAAACTATTTAAACCATGCCCCGAAATTTAAAGATTTTAGATAGAAGATTCGTTCTAGTTGGTACTTTATTGAGGTCATTTTTTGATTTTCTAAATTGTTTTCAAAAGTGCAAAAAAAAAAAATTGCCTTTTATACGGGAAAAACACGAAAAGTTGTTTTAAATTAGAAACTAATAAATAAACTAGCCACGGTGACCGACTATATATAGGTGATATATTATAATGTATTATAATAACCAAAAAAGGCCGAAAATGATTATAAATTGAAAAATTAAAATGCTAGAAACTTTAAATTTACATCTAATAATTATTTTGTATATTGACGTCGTATTTTTATTAACAATATAAATGTTATAATATACGCGAATATAAATCAGAACTGTTTTGTCGAAAGAAATAATTTATCATTGCTTTCAAATTCAATGTATCCACCACTAATATCCTATCCAATGAGCGAAGTGCTACCAACCCTTACTGACTACTTTTTAAAAAAAATTATTTTGGTTTGTGTGACATATACTTTATAAGTAATTTATTTATTATTTTTTCCTTACAGACTGTATCGATTTCAATGTTGCTGAGGTATTCGCATCATCAAATATTCGTTTTTATAGGTAAATCATTTTATCATATTATTTTTTGTTTGTTTTTATTTGCTTGTAAAATAATTTAAGGACTATTATATTTTCCAGTGGATTTGCTGCAGCTTTTGGACTTTCACGGTTCGCTCTCTTTTCCGGCAGCGCCTCTTTTGACTGTCATACTGGCCCTGGTCGGTGAGTATTATTATCATAATTATAATAATCCTTTTATAACTATTTTCGGGGTGTATACTCTCGATCGTGTCATCAAACGGTTATTAAAACCCTGTCAAACGGTGTACGCGTCATTAGAGTTCACTGACGCGACGACAAGAGCGACGACGCCTCTTGAACGTATAATTTTATGCATTAACTATTAAGAATTTGTCAATAAAATGTACCATGAGGTATAAATAATAATAATAATAGATAATTGATAATAATATATACGTCAATCAACAACAGCGTTTTTGTCGTAAATAGGAATTTTAGATTACCTATTAATATTGATTTCGGATGTAATAAAGCTAAATGTGGATTCAAATATTATTACAAATGCTTGTGTTCATTTTAATTTAAAACACGAGTGGTTAAAATATATATATTTAGGTACTATTATAGTTATTACAGGTTTATCACTTATTTTTATTTTAAATGAACACAAACATTATTTTGGGGAGTAATATACGCCTCCATTGTGGTTTGAGGTATTTCAGTAATGCCAAATGGCAGCTTTATACAACTAATTTGCATGAGTAGGTAAATTTATAAATAAATGAAAATAATTAAGCATTTCATAAAATGTCTATTGTAGCCTGTAGGAATACGTGGTGAAAAGAGGGCAATTATTTTCGGGTTATTAAAGGAAATTATATTTTGTATAGTCCTATCCACAATTTTAGGGGTGCATTCAAAATTTTTCTTGTGGAGGAATCTACTGAATTATTGTAAAATCTATAGGTAGATTCATTTATATATGAGTACATAAGTAAACATAGGTGTGCGCAGATATTTTTTAAGGTGGTGAATTTCTATTTATATCCTAAATTAATGGAACCAAGGTAAATAAGCAAAATAAAAATAAAAAAGGTCATTCATGTGAAATTCTCCAAAATAGAGGAATTGCTTCAAAAATGGAAAAAATTAAAAAAAAAAGTAATTTATTTTTCGACCGAATATCAATAACAAGGGGCCTCTTAAATAATATGGGGCCCGGGTAGGTGCCTTTAACACCCTAAATTCGGCCTTAGTATACTACTCTCCCCCCTCCCATTAAAATGATCAAATTTGTAACTATCTACGATAAACTTGAAGTCGCATGTGGTGCACGTGCACACCTTGCCTCACCTGTACGCATGCCTATGTAGATAAGATATCATTTATTATTATTAGGTATGCTTGTAATGTATTTCTATTTTAAATTCACTTATGCATATAATGTATTAAAAAAATATTGTACAAAGAACATAAGGAGGACCGCGGATCGTTATATTTTAAGAAAATTAAACATTTTGTTTATTTTTTTTAGTTAATTGTTAATTTAAAAAAAAATAAAATGAAATACCTCACCATAATCATATTAAAAAATAATATAATTTAATATTTTAATATTAATTCTTATTTCCTTTTTAGATGTTACACTGATTGATTTATTTATTTGTTTGGTACCTATTTCTCTATTTAATCGTTCGTTTGTTCGTAACTTCATGTCGTTCAATATTGAACTAGTTCATTTAATCACCGTAGTCGTAAAGTACACCCGTCGCTCGTTTACCCCCTCCCCTACTCAATGAAGCTATTGTTATCGTTTATAACTTATTCGCGCATGTGATAAGGACACAATGTTGCCATTGTAGGTAAACATCTAGAGTCTTAAATATTTACCAATCTTAATTTTTAATGTTCTATGAACTTTAACACTATAAGCCGTCTGTTATTCAGTTTTCTGAAAACAATATTTAATAATAATTTATTTTATTTTATCATATAGTTTTTTAGATAAAATGATTGTGTGTCACAATTTTGGACAATTTGTCGTTTAGATAACATTGGTTATTGGGAGAATCGGTAACGTGACGCGATCCGTTCGATAGTTGGACCCATAGAAAAGAGAACAGTTCGTTCATCAAATCGTTCATCGTTCAATCGTTCGCTTATACAATTTCAGGTCGTTCAAAATTGAAGTAGTTCATTTTAATTTGTGAACGATTAATGAACCGTTTACGATATCAGATCGTTAATTGAACTAGTTCGTTCATGAACGACACATCTCTACTCTCTAGTAACTCCACTCATGCACCTTAATATTCTCATCTCAGCGACACTCATTTTCTATTCTATCTCTATCTATACTGCCCAACATTCCGTTCCGTACATCATTGCTGCAGGTCTCACCACTGCCTTATAACATTTATCTTTTAACCTAATATAGGGATTCTTTTATCACACAGAATACCGGACGCTTCTCTCCACTTCGTCCATCCACACTTAATCCCGTGTTTCATAATATCCTCTTCGAAACCCCCATCTTTCTGTACAACGGATCCCAAAAACTCGAACCTCTCCACTTCTCCCACCACACCCCCCCCTTAATTTTATTTCTAGCCCTTCCCTATTCCCTCTGCGTTAAATTTCCAACACTATAAAATCGTTACGATCGTCGTACTGTATATTATACTGTCGCCGGACCGTTTAAACATTATTTTTATAATTCCCAACAGGCATGGAGGCTATAATGTCGGAATTTTTCAACGACACCACCACTGCGTTCTACATTATACTAATCGTCTGGGTGGCCGATCAATACGACACCATATGCAGCCATTGTCCGATCACGAAAAGGCATTGGCTAAAGTGAGTACAAAAGCCATTATTGTTGTATATTGATAATATTATAATATAATGCGCCGGCGGGGGGTTCGTGTGTCCGATCCGGGTGCAGCTACCCATCGTAGTGGCTCTCTGTAAATATCGGAATGGCAGGGGTCCGCGGACGGGCACAGGGACGGACAACACGAGAAAGTTGTCTCGAACATGTAAGTGCATCACAGTTTGACACGCGTGATAAAAAAAAGGAAAAAGGAAAAAGGAAAAATGGAAAAAGGAAGAAAGAGGGTCCGTCGGAATACGATCGGCGGCGGGCGCACTACGGGGATTTCGTTGACCGCCCGCCAGGAACTATTATGTGTAATGAACACTAGAATATTGCACGTTTCCCTACTACTCTCGCGTGCGTGCGCGCTTGTAAGTGTGCCAGTCTTTTACAGAAGTGTAACTTGATGGCTAAAAATAAAACGGCCCGTTATGTGTTATTATATGTATATTATATATATACATATATATATATATATATATATATGAATGTACGTGTGTTTTGCTGCTGTGTTAGTGTAAGTGTATATATATATATATATATGTATAAATCGATTGTTTCTGTTCCAGGTTTTTCTATCTGTACCACTTTTCGTTCTATGCTTACCACTATCGGTTCAACGGTCAATACAGCAATTTGGCTCTTATTTGTTCGTGGTTCTTTATTCAGGTAATAAAACAATATATATATTTCTATTATAATATACGATCGTCCGATTATCCCGATTATCCCGATTATCCCGAATAATAGTCTTGGACGAGGTCTGATGCGGACTTGACGACTGTCTAAAAAAAAATATTTTCCTTTTTATTTTTCTCGAGGCCGATTCAATTTTCAATAATTTTTCAACGCCATTAAAGAATGGTCGTATAATTGATTTGATTTCAACGATTGGCAAAAAGTGACTTGCTCAGTCTTGTTTTTTACAGACTTGCAGATTTAATTACCTAAAAACTTCTGCTATAGCAGTATATACATTTCTCGTACAAACGGACTATTCATTTTCAGGGAAATTCGATGGTTGACGAGAATACACAAAAATAAAAACAATAATCGGAAACACCGCGGTTATAAATTTAAATTATTATTATATTTGTTTGCAGTTTAATTAATTAGTAGTAATATGCATTTATGGCTTAACATATAGGAATCTATATCCCATATCCTTATATATTTTCTAAAACTGTAGGTATATATTGTGGAAAGTTTCAAATAAATTGTAGTATAAAATAATAAACGATTTATATTACCTACATTTTTTGGAAATGAAAAAGCAATATAATATAATAAGAGCTCTTATAATAGTAACAAGTGATAACATAACAACAACAATATATTATTTTAAAGTTCTGATAAACATTTATCTCAATACTTAGTTTTTATTATTAATTTTTGTTTTAAATAATTATAGAGTTAATTATTTTTATAAATGCAGTTTGTAATAGAAAATATTTGAAATACATTTGAGTATATATATATTGTTTTTATAAGTTTTACTATAATTTACTTGAATAATGAATTCGTAAAATGTGTAAAATAAAAATGCTCCTATACGTACATTTTACTAAATGTGAAACTATTTAAAAAAGTAAAAATGAATAAAATATTTGAAATAAAAGTTACATTTTACAATTATTTGATGTTTGTACTAAAGTATTGAGGAATTCTTTCCATATTTGTTCTAGAGCGCCTATAGAAAAATAAATTGTATTTTATATTTAAATTTAGTATTGACAACATTTGCGGGAAACTGAAAAACTAAAAAACTAAATAAAATTGAGAAAAGCAACATTTTTTATCACTTGAAATTGGTGGTAGTTGGGATTTTATTTCTTTGGTCTTTGGTTAGGTTATACGTATGGTAATTATTTTATAATTATAGATGATAAAGAATGGATATGGCCTAAGGCGTTTTTATTGCGTGAATATTATTTTTGAAAACAACATTTTCTTCCAGAGTCTTTGAGCAATAAACTAAAAATTGTATTTTATTACTTAACTCCTTGATGAGCAAAAAAAGCTTTTAAAGCTATCCCTAAAAATCTTAAAGTGCTTCCTCTGGCCCATTTCAATTTTTTTTATAGTGAAGCAAGGTTTTGATCGGCCCAATTCTAATATTCATTTGATTAAAACTATGTAGGTCTTAAATTTAATTAATGTATTAATTAAAGGTCCCATAAATAAGCAAAAAAAAAAAAATATAAAATAAAATAAAAAGGTAATTAACTTTTTTTTCATTGTTGATCATGTTATCTATATATTTATATCTGATATGGACATTTGTATATTTGTATAATATAGGTTTTAAAAATTTGATCGGGCCCACATAAATCTTGAGAATGGGGAAAATGCTCCATTCTGCCCTCCCCCCCCATTGACGCCCCTGCCATACTGGGCAATTGCCTGATAGAGTAGTTCCCTAAATACGGTCCTTGACATACGGTGAAATATAATGAATAAAATGAATAATGATAGGTATATATATTATATATATATATATTTACCGGTATATAGTGATATAATGTAGTTTTTTCACGATTGGAAAACGTCTGATCAGTTTTTTTTTTTTAATAACAACCTACATTCTTTCCTCGTTCACTGGGAGAGACAGTTGCTTACCATGTCTTTTTTATAGAAACGTGTAAGTATATAATATATTGTATAATATATACGAGATTTTCATATTATTATTCTTGAAAAATGGATTTTACTGTTTATATAATGAATCTTATTGTTGCACACAGGTGGTAGTTTAGGTATATTATCATATTCTCAATAGGTATTGTATAAGTAAACTTATATAGATTTTTTTCTTTGTTTTCGTTGTTTGTTTTGGACATGCGATTAAAATATTTTTTATGTAAACGTAAATGTGGATATTGTATACGAAAATATCGGGGGATGAGCCCATCGCCGAGTCTGCAACAGACCCAATACACACACACACACTTACGCATACACTGTCTGTGATGGTTTTTTAGTGCTTTTATTGTTGTTTTACGTCGTCCGTTTATACATTTTGAATTCAGAAAAGACATTTTAAACTGTATAATTCTCGGAGACGTCGACCGAGTTGTATGTATACGTTTTTAATGCACACCGGCGACTGAATATAAGATTTTAAGACGTGTATTTTGTTGTCGTTATATTAACACACACACACACACACATATATATTTAATAGTAAACATTGAATATCTTAATAATTAATCAGTTTGTGCGTACCTATATATAACTTATATAAGATTGTAAAAAAAAGAAAACAAGAAAACTGGGCTTTCATAAACAAAAATATTTCGTTGAATCATTTTTCAAAAAAAAAAAAAAAAAACATTTTAAAAATGCCACCTCTTCGAGTGAAAATTTCCGGAGTTATATTAATGGCACTTTGATTTATGTCCGGAACATTTCTCTTGATTTCTTTAAGCTCCTGCATCAGTTGTTATACTTGCATTTTTCTTCGTCTCTCGCCAGTTTACCTATATAGTTATTTGCGAAAAATACATTTTTGCCTAACCATATTATTATTATATATATATTATATATATATAACTACTGTGTTTATGTTGAAAAAATGTATACTCGCACAGTTTTGAAGGGTGTTTATTGTGTTAAAACCGCCGTTTTACGGTTGATAAAGTCCGAATGTCTGTCATTTGATCCTCGCTATATATACTCGAAACCTGCAGAAAGGGTCCTGCAGGGCGTTAATGGAAGTCTCGTTATTCGCGGTGTTATGCGATTATTATACACGAGTTTGAATTCGATTTTTCCCGACTGTAATTTGAATGTAAAATTATCATGTCCAGTGTTGTGTTATTAACGGACGAAAAACCCAATGGTCTATATAGAGATTTTCAAGAATGCCATGACGGGGGCTCGGTTTGCTGCTGTCGGATCGGCGGAAGGGTCATAAACAGAATGAATTCTAGGCGATATCCCGAAGGGTTGATACGAAATTTCCATATAAATTTAACAAAGAGAGCATTGTCCATCCGCACTCTCCATCCTCCCCCTTGTCATAATAATTTTATGATCGAATTGTTTTTATTTTTTGTTTTGCATTATTATATTTTTTAACATCTTTCTCGCATTATAATATATTGTAATATATTCACGCGAGTGAACTCTGGCCGCGACAAATTATTTAAATAGGTTTTAAATAATTATATGCGTCTATTTTTTATTCGTTTTCTGGCGACATAATGCAGCAATCATTATATAAACGCCATCGTATACCGCGCGTTTTAACCGTTTTAAGCGCAATTAATTATCGTGATAAACATTATCGCTAGATGAAGTTCAAGGGGAACAGAAATACATTCGAATTGTCTGTAATATATATATATATACAAGAATCTCGATTTGTCAAAGATTATTGTTTTTATTTTTTACAACTAGGTACATGTATTATATACGTATTAATTTCATTTTTTAAATTTGTGTGCATTTATAATAATATTTTCATAAAAAAACTCAAATAAACTTGTATATCGTTCAAGCTTTTAAAATATTGGATTAAATTTTTTTTTAACTTTCTATTGACATTATTTTATTATCGGTAAAGTTTACAAAATTCTAAATTTTACTGTTCATCTCCTTAACGATTCCCTTTAATTTAGAAGCAATTTCAAGAGGAACAAAAAACAAATTCTAGTTATCGAGAATCTACTGTATAATATAATTATATTATATACAATTTAAACTTTTTTTAGTAGTTTTTTTCCACGAAAAAAAGCCTTTTATACTATTTATTTAATTCCCCAGCCCATTTTCGCGACCGCTTGCCGTGTATTCCTTTACCTTTACCGTTTTCAAATTATTCTCAGGTCGTTTTGATAATTTTACGCTTTTCGTTCGTTCACCTTTTTTTTTTCGTTCAGAAAAAACGCGTTTCCGAATTTGCCGTCCGTTCGTTATCGTTTGACGTTTTACTGCTCCGTCGTATTATCGCCCCGAACTTCTGAAATTGGCTTTTGTGATCTTTTTCGACGTTTTCGACGTCGCGAACGTCGTATTCGCGTTTCCCGGCCATTTTAACGCCCGACTGAACGTTTCTTCGTTTCTTTGTTTCTTGTCTGCCAATCATCCCCGGTACGTTCATTCCGAATGCGTGTATATTATCTGTCGATATGCGGTTTCCGTTATCTGAACAGTTTAAATACGAGAAATTTCGACCAATTTATCATCTCGATTAGGTAGCTCAGTGGTTTAGGGCCCCGTGGTTGGCAAAATTGATAGATTAAACGAACGTTCGATACGGGTACATCGCGATGTATGATGCATCGGTTCGAATCTTACTCTGCCGATCTGATTTTTTTTTTATCCGATATTGCGGTACATGGACGAAATCTCAATACATTTTCTACCACTATAAGTTTTATTATTTAATATTTATTATAATTTTATATTATAGATCCGAATATTTAATTAAATTGTGAGTTATACGTATAACACGCTGTGGGGCTATGTATTCAAGTCCGACCGACTGATTTACAGAGTACCTATACCATAGTTTTTATATCTCATAGTAATGAATTTCAAATCGACCGACTTTCGTAGTATTATTTATAATTTTAATTAAATTTTTATTGATACATTCGTGCGAACTTTTATCATAGGTATACCGATGTTTAATCAGACTTTCGAGTATATCGACCTGACGGCAATGGTTATATAAAAACCCTATGTCCGACTGATTTCATATGTGCAGAGTAGATACCTACTATATTTTGGTATAAATTTATAGGTATGTTATATATATATATATATATTATATTTAACGGTAAATGTATTTCAAATCGTCTGACTTGCGTGATATTTTTTAAAAATTTGATTGAATTTATATTGTGTAGTTGTGACGTTATGTTAAACCCGTTACACTCAAGCTAGTTCTTTTATAAATTTGAGAATAAGTCCGACCGATTTTCGGATTACTTTGTCAACTTATTCATCGGAAACACTTTTGGGGTTAACGATTATCTTCTAGAAAACGGACTCCAGTTTCTGCCATAGGCGGAATATTTTTAAAAATAATTAATTAGCAATTTTATTTCCTAAAATCTAAAGTCACCGACTATTACGGATTCCGATAAAATGCATAAACCGAGGTATACGAGTTGTACTCAAAAGTAATTTTACCAATGAGGTGTAGTACTCAAAACAGTTATACTTGCAAGGTGTCGCACTAAAACGGAGTTACAAATTCAAGGTTTTGCACTCAAAAGGTGTTAAACTTGTAGTTTTACTTAAAATGATTTGCAGATGTTGCACCCGGTAGATGTTGCACTCGGGCTAGAATAATATAATACTATACGGTTTTATTAATTTCAGTTGTATCATAAAATTGCAATATATTAAAATTTTTATTGTAAACAGAAATTTAAGAATAAAATATATGTTTTCATTTCTCTTTAAAGTATGCTAAAAATCAAATAATAACATTTAACGTATATTTTTTGTACGTGCAATTTTTATTTAATTAATTAATTACATTCGCATGCAGGTGAACTAATTACAGTTTATTTGACATTTTTATAAAGTGTTTTTGACTATTTTGTGTATT
Organism: Pemphigus obesinymphae; assembly: GCA_025469235.1. Lineage (NCBI taxonomy): Eukaryota > Metazoa > Arthropoda > Insecta > Hemiptera > Aphididae > Pemphigus > Pemphigus obesinymphae. The sequence goes on along the minus strand of JAIPRL010004413.1, from coordinate 8,145 downwards.
TTGATAACGTTATGACTTTCGAAATTGGCTTTTCATACTTCTTATTATGCATGTTTAAAATATATTTTTGATAATTATTTTAAAAATTATTTAAGTAATAGGTATAATTAATTTTTTTATTTAATAATAATATTATATTATATTTTAATTAAATAAATTAGGTAACGTTAAAAATAATCAGATATAGTTAAAAGTATTTGAGATAATATTGAATACGCATCATAGATATATATTTTTGAGTATCAAAATACTTGAATACCTAATCGGATGATTCTTTTAAATGCAGTAAACTCGTTTTCTCTGTCAATTTTTGTGTTCATGAATATTTGTTTAAAATCTAATTTTAAGTTATTATAAATCATAGTAAATACTAAATACTACACTTTTCCAAAACCAAAAATAAAATGTTTACTGTATTTTTCGTTAATACTTTTTTTGAATAGTAAAACAATGTTTACAATATAATTTTTAGAATTTTGGGGGTCGAATAATTAAAATTATAGTGGAGAAGTTCATCTATGTACCGATAGGAATAATTGTATGATATTTGATTTTGTCGTTTTAATAATAATCGTGTGATCGAGAATGTGGGCACGACCTACGATGTGACTGATGTGTTTCTCGACTGTACTTTTGCGTCGATATTTTTTTGTCGTAAAAAAATATATATAAAAACGATTCCCAGTTCGTATTGTGTCTCTAGCTGGGGCTAAGATTAAATTAAACATTTTAATAATAGATCCAATAAAGTGCGATATGAAAAGTCGCGTTATATATGCCCTTCGGTTATATATATTATGTGTCATAACTTAGATTCCCGGGACACGTGCTCTTTCACTTCTGCGCATTCTTTCTAATAAAGCCAAATATACAATGTGATACACTATGTGTATTCTCATACTACTTTTATCTTAAAATTATAATAAATTATAAAATAAATACTACAAAAATTATATTTTCCAAAGAGTATATTTCTACGATGTTTTTAAGTTGATATAAATGATAAATGCAAAAGTGTAATAGTTTCAATCAAGTTTTATAAATACATAAAAAACTATAATAGTAAAAAAATGACACTGATATTGGACCACTTATAATTTATTTACTTTTAAATGTATATAAATATTATTATAATATTATATATTTTTGTCAATTTAGAAATAAAAAAAAAAAGATAATTAAATGCTTGTTAATATAGTAAAAAGTTGAAATAATTTAGAAATAAACGCTATATACGTTAAAAGCTCTATCGTTCGAATGGTAGTTTTGAATGTTTTTAAATAAGTACACCAAAGTGTTTAGAAAAATTATCCGAATAAAAATTCATGCCTAGTAAAAAAGAGGGATTTCCATTGAAAAAAATTAAGTTTTATATCGCTACAGGACTCATAAAAATTAAAAAAAAAATATTGGAAAAATATTCTTTAAGTGTACTTAAATTTTTTTTTCAAAATATTCATTAATCATGGATACAAGTTGGGTGAGCATACGATTACAATTTTGTAGTGATTCACTCTGTACCCATTGACCTATACGACAAAATGTGTGATTGCGCGTTACGTAAATTACCGTGTCATCGTCACAGGTTATATACCAACCGGAAAATTAAATTACTATTTTTGCGTTATAATAATATTTACTACATTATTTTGGAGCAATTTTTTATTTACTTTTAAAAATTAATTAATCGTTTTAATTTAGGCGTAGGCGACTATTACTCGTACGGTTTTAGAACTTTTTTTAAATCGTGTGCAAATCGTTTGTAATAGTCTTAATTCGCGGGAGGTCGGTTGATCGTAATTTTACAAGTATAATTAAATACGTTACGTCGTTACATATAATATTATAATTTAGGCAATTTTGTAAGTTTATTTTCTGAGTTTAAATGCAATACACTTAGTCAAGTTTATTAGTCTCATAACATTTAAACATTTGAATTCGATCTGCTGGGAAATTTTAACATATAATTAAAGTAACTTAAAATTTAATTAAATTAAATCTATTACCAAAATTTCGGAATTTAGCTGAAGGTTATAGATAAATGTTCTATTGAAAAATAAGGGATTTATGTGATATAACAAAAATATTTCAAAGAGAATCGAGAAAATGTTGAAGATAGACTTGCTCATATACTAAAAAATGTGTGAAAACGTTGTTAAGTTTTTTTTTCCGTACTTGTTAGATCCGTATTCTAAGAATAGTTTCGAGATATTTTTTATATTCATAGATAATGAAGATTATTTATACTTATATTATTATTATTTATATTATTTATACCCATGATACCAATATGATTTAATAAGATGAACTATTTAAAATTTTATTTTCATTTAAAACCTTATACGATAAAGACTAAAAACATTCGTTTTCGTAATTTCATTATTTTTCCAAAGGAAATTGAAATTAAAAAAATGTTTTGATACAAATTAAAATGGACACCTTATAATTCTCTTTGTTCCTTTTATAAATAAATAAATAGGTATGCTGTTAAACATGAAAAAAATGAAGAATAGTTCTGTCCTTCTGCGTCTCTCCTGAATTTAACCACTGGTTTTATTAGATTCCAAATTCGAAATTTATGATTACATGAAATTATGAATTTCACACAACAAAATGAGACTAATTTGGGATTAAAAGTGCGGGTGTCAGGACAACTTGATTTTTTGATGTTTTGGTCGCAATTGCATTAAGTTTTAATTTAAAATTTTCGGGTGTAGCTCCACAATGAGGTAACACGATAATTATACACGAATAACAATGATCCTACTGATTGAGTTCCTATATTCGTATTTGACTATATATAGCTTATAGCGAATTTTCGCACCTAAACGCTGATATATTATATACCAGGGGTGGCCAGCAAGAAGATATTGGCGAGCCGCAAAATATAATGAAAAATATGTCAGAGCCAAGAGAGGTACTCAATTATCGAAAAATACGAAAATACATTGCACATAATTGCTGCCCCCGTTTTTATTATTATAGGTTTGATATCACATGTAATAAAATGTGCAAGAAAATTAAAAAAAAAGTAAAAAGATTTTACTTTTGAGATGTGCTAGCTGATAATTGGTAAGCGCAGTTTGCACGAGTTCATTTAAATGTTCATTAGTTAGTTCATATCGATATTTCGATATTTAAGCGTTGAGTACAGTGATTCACACACATAGGTAGTCCCAAATTTTGAGATAGGTTTCCTAGCATATTCTTTTGTTAGTAGGTATTTTTCTTCTGGAACCTTCTTCCAAAATTGTATGCCCGAAACGCCACTTCATTTCAGTCTTTTTAGTCCTTCGTGCTCTTACAGTTCTAGTAGCTCCAATTCTGCAGCTACTGTATCCTTTGTAATCGTCGGTGAAGCAGTACAGCCATTGCCCATATCAACAGCAAAATCTTTTTCCAGAAATGAAAGTGTTCGTTCAAGTGTTCTCAAATCATTAAATCTACCTACCATTGATTTTTATAGCAAGACCAGACATTTTATACAAATAATTTTCTATTTATAGCTGAACGTCAGGATGACTTTCAGTAATTTTCTTCAAACATTTGAAAGGAGCGAATGTTTTAGTTTCTTCTTTAGGTATTTCCGAAAGAGTCTAAATTTGTTATGAAAGCTAAATACACGGCGCTAAATCAGAAATAAGTTTTTCTCTTCCTTTTAATGATATTGTGTTTGGCGTTTGCTGAATGAAACATATATGTAAAAAAAAACTAAAAATCTAAATTTAACAACTACTGGGGATCATTAAGTAACCAAGACCATAAGAAAGTGGTGCACTGGTGCGCCAACAAAGCGCTGTCAGGCCGGACGGAGTTTCTATTGAATTATATTTATCATTTACTTTTTAAAATCTGTATTATTTTTACTGTTGGTTTCAAGAGCTGTACGAGATTAACTCTAGAGCCGCAGATTGATCATCCCTGTCATATACCTATCTGTTTTTGAGTACCAATATTTAAACAAAAAATTCTCAACTAAAAGTCGTTTAAAGAGTCGTGAGCGAAGGAGGTCTTAGATTATAGTTTTAATAAAGTGAATTTATTTAAGAATGTCGATTTTAAATTTGTTTTGCAGCATTCCATGATTTACTTTTATCACCATTACGAGCTGCCGTACGTGCTGCAGCAAGCCCAGCTGCAGCAGGTGATCATCCAGAGGCAGCAGCAACAGCAGCAGCAGCATCAGCAACAGCACCAGCACCAGCACCAGCATCACCAGCATCAGCACCAGCCGTCCGGGGAGGAAATCCTGCGACCCGAAACCGGCAATCCGCTGGAAGTCGTTCAGCATTTCAGTATAATGAACGGGCTGAACAACTTGGGCCGTTTACGGGCGGTGATGTTGCGCCGCCGGAGGGTGCGGACGTTCGAACCGCCCGCACCGCCGCCGCCACCAACACCGCCGACGACCGCTGACCAAAGCGATACGCCTCAAGCGGCGGAACAGCTAACGGCGGTGGCGGGTGCGGGACAGGCCGCCGACGCTACCGTTGGCGGCGGGGGTAGTGCCACCGGTTCGGCAGACAGTACGGTTACCGTGGTACAATAGTGGGGTTTTCCGCCGTATAATACAACAACACCAACACACCATCACCTTCAAACCAATACTACTACTACGATTACTACTATTATACCCGCTGCGCTATTACTACCACTACTATTTATTATTACTACTGTTATCTCTGTATTACGCTGTTGTTATAATATAATACAATAATCTATGTCATTATACGATAATGATGATAACGACGTCAAAAAAAAAAAAAAAAAAAAAACAATTGGACTTCGTCTGCGGCGTACACGCATAATTATAATTATTTTTGTTTTTGTTTATAAATTATAAATATTTTTTCTTCCATGTAAACGATCGCGTGTATTCGATAAGCAAATTTTTGTAATATCCGTTTCGAAAGTGTGATGTTTACTTAATATACATAATATATTGATATTATTTTATGAGTAATATATATATATATATTATAAATTTAAACCACGCATGCGTGTCGCCGGTCCCCGTCGCAATTCTATTTCTTTTCTTCGGCAATGGCAGCTGCGGCGGCGACGGTGACAGATGTTGAAAATGTATTTTTAAAATTTTTCTTTCTTATTATTATTATTAGGGCTATTTCTTTTTATTTTACTCTACTTAGTTTGTAAATTACAATTGTATATTTTTTTTAGAGCATTTGTAATATATGATAATAATTATTATATACACGCCATTTGTTATTTTTACAATATTACACTTGCATCGCCCTTTTTGTGTTATTGCAAAATGATCAAGTTTTTGTTGAAATTAAAATATCTGCGACCAAAGCGTTTAAACGTTTAATGAGTTTAAAGATGACAATATTTTGGAGCAATATTCGAATTAAACTTTAAAATACAATTTTAATGCCGTCTTGTTGATTTTGTAGAAACATATTTTTACCACTGTAATATAATTAGTAAACACTAAATGATAACAGATATGTTTTCCTAAATTAATGTTTATATAATAATGTTTATAGTAAATTTCTATGTTTCGAGTTTTCAAAATGTTCATGTACAATCATTTGTGTACATATACCTATAGTCGGGAGAGTGAAAAGTGGTCGCTGATGCGAACGCCCCTCATTTTCGTCAGGGTAACGTAAAATAGTTTTCAGTAATACGTGCCAAAATCGTGATAACGTTCATTGTTTATTACTATTATTATTCATTTTTCGTTTTTCTCCCATTTGAATTTTGAAAAACTTTTATTATAGTACCTATAGTGTAAACGAATGACCACAGTTTTGAATTACAATCCACTTTCGGCGAGTAACTATACTTATTACAATTATTATTGGTGTATCACCCTTATGTTTCTATACATTAATAATTACATTTGTCAAGGAAAGAATAAGGACGTAATACAAAAGCGTAGCCTGCCAGATGTTGTACACCGACCTTAAGCACCGACCTTAAGCATGCTTTAGTTTGAGAACCCCTCTTTATCAGAAAAAAATAGTTGCCAACGCATTTATGAGCGACGCCCACATTTCATTCTCCCGACTATACATAATAATAAAATAACACTAAATTTATATTATTGCTAATACAGGTGTAAATATCTATAGCTACATAGCACGTGTATAGGTACACTGTCTATATTATTATAAACATCATCTTACATTGCAGTTACAATAAATATCTAAAAATAATTGGTTTACTCGCAGATAATATTTTGTTTTCTGAAATTAATTTTGGACTTATACGAATACGTGATTGATCGTAGCACGCACGAATATCTGCAGCGGCTGCCGCATGCGCTGCCGTGCATGATCTTATAACATTTTTTATACGATAAAACGTACACCAACATTTCACAAAATACACGGACTTCTGAAAATTATATTCATTTTTCATTTTCGTCGAATATGAATAAAAAATGTAAACAAATAGCACAAACCGCGTCGATGATTTCTGTGTAAATAAAAGCATAGGCCACCGCCGCGCCGTCGTACGATCGTACTTCACGAGTGATTTTTAAAGCGTTTCAATTCAAAAACGAATCGCTGTGGACAATTTTTTTTCCATTTTTTTTTTTTTATACATTTTTACTAATAGTGACACGTAAATAATACGCTTTTTGTGTCGCACGGTCCTTTAATTTTTGAAGCAAATTCTATTTTAAGAAGCCTTTATTATGTGCCGTCGGAATTAAATATTGAAAATCATGGCGATCATCATTTTTATCTTCGACATTATTCAATTTAAATTGTGCAGATAATTCACTTGTTAGCGCTCAATGTTGATTTTTTTGCATCGAAAACATGAATAATTAGCGATCTTATTCTATTGACTAGTTATTCTTGTGATTTGATTACCAATTTCTCCACATTATTTGATTCAGCAATATTTAATTAGGTACCGGCCAATATCGATCCGAAACCGGATTTTTTTTCTATCTTTATGAATCTTGTCGTATACATTTATTATTATAAATACAAATTAGATACCCTGTACTGGTGCACTTACGTACTTTTTTTTTTCAAATCACTTGATACCCCCCCCGGCCCCATCGAACCCGCTAATATTGAACTCAATCAATTATATGTACAGTTTATACGACATACACTTTATAATTATATAAATATACTTTGTATGTCGTATATAACACTTTAATTTTTCTAAAATGAATACCGAAAATTCGTGCACGCATACTCGGTGGGGTGACCCAATAACGAAAATTCAGACATTTTTTTCTATACCTTTAAAAATGTAGGTACTTTTTTTATTTTTTATTCATAATATATTGACATAAATGTAAAATTAAAAATACGCCGGTTATATTTCTTGCAATTTTCTCATACGAATCACATAATGTACACGATATACACATAATGTACACGATATACACATAATTTTTGCCACATTTTCGCCTATATTTTAACGTTTCGTGTCGCCTGACGTGGGTGCCATGTCGAAAAATGCGATGTGACATGTCGATTCGTACGAGAAATTCACAGGAAATATTATACGGAGTTGTTTTTATGGATTATCGTGAAATATAATAGTTATTTTAAATAAATAGTTTTTTTTCAGTGAAAAACCGCGTTAATCAATCGGCGGGTACCCATATATTGTAGCTGATGTCTAATGAATAAACGGTACTATAATAACGTTTTTACCGTACATTTCTCACGTTGTGAATGAATCGATACGTCACGTGATTTTTCTCGTCGCGGCGACATCGGGCGAGGACGCGCCGGACACCGAGCGTCATATGTGATAACGGGTTGGGGGCGAAAACGATATATGCGGCATATATCGTCGATTCGCGTAGGAAGTATCGCGGTTATTTCGACATTTACCCGTCTGAAAATACTGATAGGTACCTATATAATAATGAATCGCGACAATTCGAAAACTGTATATACGGGCAGAAGAAAAAATTTCAATCAAACTTCGTCACTGCGGCTCGTCGCTCGTATACGAATTTTCGGTATTAATATTTCAGAAACGTCCTGCAGCGGTATGTATATATATATATACGAGGTTAGGTTATAACTCGTGTATATATATATATATATACATATATATATATATACATATATATATATATACATATATATATATATATATATATATATATATAGGTGCGTGGGCGTCATCGTCGTC
>JAIPRL010004412.1:0-38490 GCA_025469235.1 Pemphigus obesinymphae | reverse complement strand
ATATGTCTATGGTTTATCGTAAAACAAATTCATCTTATTTCATTAGTCATGTGATCAATTCTCAGCCAATCAGATGCGGAGCATGACGGACGCCATTTTTGCGCAGTTTCCCTCGAAATCGGAAAGTTGCTGTCATACCTGTTTATTTTGTCATGATATTAACTACCTATATATATATATATATATATATATACACTGTGTGTATAGTGTAGTTCACATCACGCTCGTATATATTATATGATATATCTCCACAAACCGAGGCGTGGTCGGACGGCGGTTAAGTCGTTTCCGTGCCAGGGCGCGTATATTGTTATAATATGATATTTCGCGTGCTCGACACGCAGCGCCGCTCCCGCGCGTTCCGCTCGCGGTCTCCGTCCGATCCACTAATCGGCCCGCTCTTATCTCTCCTCGTCGTTTATAATGATAATGATAATAATATAGTCTTTCCCCCCGGTGGAACGACACACGTATACGCGAAGAAAATACGCGCGCGCACGCATAAAATATATTATATATAAATACACGACACGCGGCGCTCGTGTTTACCTGCCGGTATAGGCGAAAAGTCCGCGGTAGCCGTCGCCCCGTGCGATTATTTATCGCCGGGCCGTCCGCGCGAACGGAGAGGAGGACAAATAGTCGCTTGCACACCTATAATAATAATAATAATAATAATAATAATATGTTATAAATTATATTATCGTTTACGTCCGTTCCGTACGTTATATGCACGCGAGCAAAGAGATACGGGACGAGAAAAGAACGAAAAAAAAAAAATCTCCGTGTCTATATAATACCTATACGATGTATATATAAGGCGAATATATATAATAACGCGTTTACACATAAGTATACAGTCGTCGTGCGTGCGGCTGCTGGATATTTGAGTGGCTAGAAATAAAAAAAAAATGATAATAATATATATTATTATCGTTATGATCGGACGGCGGGGAGACGAGACTAATAAGATTACCGTTGTACGGACACTAACCATACACACGGTATATACCTATTATACACATTATAACGTATATATATATATACGCTCCATGTCAACAAATACATTGACCGTGTCCGCAGGTGGGCTCTGCACAGTGTGCGCGCCAATGGTCTATACACATACATATTATTATTATTATTATTATAGTTTACTTATTCGTGTACAATAATAATATATATGTGTGTGTGTGTTTGTGTGTGTAGGCATTATGTTGTACTGTATATGGATGTACGTAACGCGGCGGTTGTGTGAACAAGGACGGGACGGGGCGAAAAATCGTAGGGGGTCTTTTGTAAACGTGTATGTTATATATAAGTGTAAAAGTGTATGTGTGTGTGATTACCGTATATTTGTTTGTATTTAGGTGCAAGTGTGCGAGTTTTACCTATATATATATATATTATGTATAATATGTATATATTATGTCTGTGTGTGTTTGTGCGAAACGCTTTTTACAATGAAACGTTTTATATTATTATCATTTTTTTTTTACGAAAATGTATTATACTCCGTTTAGACGTGTGTGCTTCTTGTTGTTCCTTTTGAAAATCCGTGTGCGGAAGTCATACGTCCGGGGGCGGACCCGGTCGCCGTCGTCGGTCCCGTTCATTAATTATATCGCGTCGCGTCGGGCGCGCCCGTCGCCGTCCTCTATATCCCAAACGAATTTGTTTGCTTTTATTTATTTATTATTATTATTATTATTATTTTTTTTTTTTCAAAAGCCACTCGAACACAATACGCATAGGCAAGTATTATTATAATATCATATAATATAATACGAGTATTATACAGCCGCACGCGGGGCGTACCTATATCGGTTTTTTGTAGTCGACTATGTACGTATATAGGCGGTATCTTTTTACCGCGATTTAATAACGGTTAAATATCCGAGTTTCGTCCCAAACATTGTAGTAAATCATCTAGACAAAAGTATCTAGAAATTCATTATATAGAAAAATTTACTTATCTTGTAGATATGTTTTACACGGAGTTGTGTCTTACCACAGAATAAAATAATCAGAATGGAAACTGATAAGAATTTGCACGGGCAGCATAGGATGCCGTGAAAATCAGTCACCATATATTCGGATGTGATTTCCTTTATACTGTGTTTATACCACAGATGTAATCCGAAGTACTGATAATTTTGTAATAGAATTTTAAGGAAAAAAAAAAATTGAAAATATTAAAAGAAAATGTTTCGAAAATATAAAAAAATATTTTAGAAATTTGAACTTCATCGTCAAAACTAATTCCCCAACTTTTTACCAAATGATGAAAAACTATTTTTATATAATATAATTTTCCTGAACATATTTTAACGCCATGTGGGCGTGTGTAAAAAATATATCGAACGGTACCTTTTCAATTTTTCCAAGTAAGAAATTTATAGTTTAGCGGTTGATAAAAATTTTTTAGTAAATTACCAATTTAAAATACCGTTTTCGTTTTTATATAAAAAGGTTTTTTTTTTTTGGAGTTAATATGTAACTACGATGAATAGTTTTTGGTTTTTATTACTTCATAATATATAAACTATTTGTAATTGCATAAACTTAAGTTTAATTAATTGTACATATTATAAATCAATACAAATCGGAATTTCATTATTAAACTTAATTCGTATATGTATAGAAATTTCCTAGTGAGCGAATTTCTCTATAATATATACCGTAAAGATATTCATGAGTTAAGGTGGAAGAAAGATTAGAAAACAGGGATCGAAATTCAACATGATAATCGCGAAAGTCGGAAGATGTACGATTTTCTATCCGATAATATATTGTGAGGAATATCATTTTTTACACAGTATACCTACACACAGTTGTAGGTAGTATTTGAAATATATATGCATTTTAAAATTATATATATATATTATAATAGTAAAACTGCGTCACGTGTTACCTTGCTAACCATATGTCAACAGTCGTAACACTCTGACACGTGTGTAAACCGGTAGGGGGAAAGATAGCGTTATTTTTTTTTCTGTCGTGAATTTCCTCGATGAATATACGGTTTTTTCCATCCTGTTTTTGTCGAGAATCAGGCGTGCAAGCGCGAGAAAAATCATATAAAGTCATCACATGGTCCAGTGAACCACACCAGACGAAGGATATTAAAAAAATATTAATAACGAATTCCAGTTATTTATTATATTATTTCTATTTTTTTCCCCCTTTTTTTCGTATATATTTCAAACATACCATAGTGTACTGCACTGCAGCAGGAACCGTTCGGACTTAATTTGCAGACTGTATTAAGGCCACTTGAAAAATGTATTTCCCTTTATATATATATATATTTAATTTTATCCTGCGAAACAAAATTTAAATTCAGCCCTTCGAAATAATTTTCGAAATATTATATGTATATTTATATCAGTATATATATAAAATATAAACCGCCGACGAACAAATGCGACCGCAATATAGCCAATACTTGGGGGGCACTATTCAAATCATTTTGAAACGACGGGGAATTCTTATAATATACAGCAGGGTGTACATTTTTAAGACGAAGAAACGGGAACTTAATATATTGAAATGTAGAAATGAGAACTTTTATCAGGTTTTTTTTTATTAAAAAAAAACTCTTATACACGATTACTATATTGAAAACTCATGCCCCTCTCAATTCTTACCTCACCCTTATATCACCGATGCTGTATATACTTAGGTGGCTTATTGAACTGCAATAATGAGAATAAAAGTTATTATTACAGTAGGTATTGCAAGTTATTAGAATATTCTTGAGTACTCTTACATTTTCAGATTCAAAGACAAACACGGTTGCTCGAGTCGTTTATTGAACTAAAGAAAAATGCAATTATTTGAAGACCCCACAGTTGGGGGGGGGGGACTTATTCCTGCGATTGTATATTTAGGATGAACAATGAACATATTATATATTTTATCGTAAAAAAATATTATAAAATTTATATACATATATAATCGTATATACTCGTAATATAAAGTGATCTATAGTTCCGTTTTATTTAAAATTTTTATGCGAGTATTAAATGATTTAAATATGACTTCAACATATATGAAATAATAATTATTAAAATGTTATTTTTCATACTTTGTATAAATTCTTATAATAAATTGTTGAGTATATTGAAGAAGATGGGAATTATACCTATAAGTGTGAACATGAAATATATGTGGGCAAACTGAAGTACTGAAAAGTTCAGGTATTTAGGTACAGTTATTACTTATAGAAGAGAATAGAGGAATAGTAGAAGATATAAAGAGTATATGTTGGGGGGGGGGATGAAATAGAGATATACAACGGCCGTGGATAGGTGTGTAACAAAAAGTTTCCAACTGAAGGAAATATTTTAAAAATCTAGTAAGAGGGTGAGCGATCTTGAATTAAACTAAGTGTTGGGTATTAGATGAAATATATGTAAAAAGAATATAGAAGTATCCTGAAACTAACATTTTAAGAGGACGTCATCGTCATTTTTAAGAAGTTTTTGTATGTAAGCAATTTTTCTAATTTTTAAGAAATATGCAAATCTTACATTGAAAATATGAACATTAAAAGGGAATTTATAGTAACATTCAATTTATTTGTATGTATTCAATAATAAACATGTCTCTTGAAAAAATTTAAATTTTGAAAAATTCTATGTAAAACACTAGATAATGGTGGTATCTATCATATGTTTTGTATTTAAAATTTCTATGATGTTTGTAAAATGTTAAAAATAAGAAATGCTAACATGAGTTTTTCATTGAAAATTGATTGCGCAGACATCATATTAAGATGAATGTATGAGTGTGAGATTTCTATAGGTTAGATAAAATTAGAAATTAATAATTATACAATAATATGCAAGGTAGTTTGTGAGTTGCGTCTATAGCTACAGAAATTAAACAAAATAGGTGCATGATAAAATTGATTGACCATGTTAGTTGATAAGAGGAAGAATAGTTTAATAGTTGTAAATAAAATTAGTTAAAATAAATTAAAGGCAGGAGTGAGAAAAATGAAATAAATTAAATATGGTTAGAGGTGGATATATTGAATATAAAGTAATGTCTATAGAAAGGACTTACAACCTATGCAGAAAAAAGATGAACTCTATAATATATATTATATTACATAAAAACAAATCTAAATAAAAATAAAATTGTATTTTAATATAAATGATATGCAATACAACTTTTAATTTAACTCATTTTACTGGCAATTTCACAATAATTTTTTGATACTAAAATATATAGGAACTTTAAATGATTATACATTAAACATTTTCCTTTTAAAGTATAAGTTATAGTGTTTAAAAAAATATGCCCCAATAATAACAATATTTTTTAAATTCATGAAAATGTGAACTTATTATATATATATATATATATGATGAGATGTTATTTATATGTTACTATACAGATGTATATTCCTGTTATGTTCGTCCGTCCGTCTATTTGTCCATAGTTAATAGTACATAATTACGAGTGTGTTGATTTAATTCCAAGGGATATACGAGTAGATATTATTGGTTTTATAATATTTTTAAATTATTGTCTAAAATACGTTTAGAAACCAGGAATTCAGTACGCCAGCAGCAAAGTGGGCTTTTCTAACTTATTTATTAGTTTGAACCAATACAATGTATGGATATTGATTATAAAATTTAGTGATAGTATTAATTATTTAAGACATATATTGTCAGTTAAATTAATGTTTTATATTATTGTCATGCGAATAAAAATTAATAAATTCGCATATGTTTTTGAAGGTTGACTTTTCTTTTTTTTTTTTTTCAAAACGGACGAGAAATAGATAGGTACTATTATATAATGATAAAATGAATTTTTTTTTACATATCAATACACGACGTTTAAATAAAACGTCCGAAACACAGGGAATCCGCGTAATATTCATGACGATAAATGTACAAAAGGGTCCTGGCATTAATATTATTTATCAGCAGATCTCCTTAATACATTAGTATACATACATAATGTGGTCATTACATTCAATATATACGAGAAGTGTGAAACGGTACGGCGCGGAGGGATAAGGGTCGTCCGGACGAACACTTATCTGTGTAACACGACGGGGGGATATTCGGCCGAGGAATAAGGACGAAGGACGCGATGATGATGATGATGATGATGATGTTGATACGGCCGTGTTGACGATCACACAATAGGAATTTCGGGGCAGGATCGCGTGCACGGCTATAGTGGACTTTGGCAGTGACGGAGTGGTATGTGTGCGGGAGGGGGATAAGGAGACAAGGGGCTGAGAGGAAGGGTTGTGCCCTCCGAAGGGATCCATCTTTGCGGCGGCGGTGGCGGGCCCGCGGCGGGTGAGGTGGGGCGAGGGACGGGGACGCCGAAGGGCGTTTAGTCGCGAATAATCGTTTTTTCTTGCAAATGAGAGATTTCCCGCAGAATAGTGTCGTAATAGCGTAAACAACGCACAGCGACGAGACCGCCGCCGCCACCTCCACAGATCGTCTCCACTCGCCGTCTCGTCACTATATACGCTCGCGTTCTCGACAAGCATTATATTGACAAACGGTTGCCCTGGCAATATATAATATATCGTTTCGCCGGTTAGGTACACCGTTTTTCTCTGTTTGTCCACGTCTATTTCGCCGTTTGCTCCTGGTCTTGCAATTCTCAAGGATCCATCCCCTCCGCCCAAACACCACCTATATTTATCCTTTTCCGGGTCCGTTTACACGTACGCGTCGCCGCCGCCGCCGACGTCCTAAATATATTTCGGACGCTGGCCCGGAAAAGTGTTCAGAGGGAAAACGACCCGTCGTCGTAGGACCAATCGTCGATTTAGGTATATAGAGATGCCTTTACGTAGAGAGCCTAGATAATAAGAGAGTGGCCAACTCGGTGATAAACCGCCATTTTTCGTGCAATATAATTCCCGCGTAAATTTTACGGAAATGTTAACAGAAGTTGGGCACTAAAAAATTCCATTAAAATAATGCAGGCGAAAAATTGACCATAGCTCTAGGGTAAAAAATTAGAGTTAAACACATTTAAAGCCCGTTTAATATGCCCATGTTTACTGCGATTTGTGCATGCAAACTCACAACATGAAGGTATTCTAAAAAAAGTGTATTAAATATAATAAAAAACATGTGAGTATAATATCACAATATAATACAAATTTATTACCTGATCATCACTTATGAATAATATATAAGAGAAATTTTATATTTTATTTCAAACACACCAGAAAAACGTCAAAATCGTATGTTTATGTACGCTATTTCAATAACATTTGGACGAAAAATAGCGTTCATAATAATTGATAACAATAGACCAATAGAAAATCAACACCTAGTTGGCCACTCTCCATATTATCTCTCTGCCTTTAAGTATACTCGTATGCATAGCAATAATATGAAGTACCTAATCAAAACGGCGCATTACAGTATGACTTTATATTATGAGGGAGTGAAATACCGTGTTCGCCCAGTTTGATATTGGACTGATTTTTATTAATTATTATCTATTTGTTTATCAAATTCGTATAACACATTTAGAACAGTTTCTTATTTTCCTTACACGTTACGATTGAATATAATTTAACAACTTATTGAAGATATTTTAAACGTAACATAGTAGGTAAATACACAAATGATAATTTAAAACTCAAAATCCGATAAACGCACGGCGTACGAAAATCTAGAGTGAAAATAATACTATGAGTGAGTACGTTCATTTCCACGGCTGCGAGCGGATCCTGATAACAAATAGTCATGGTAAGAAATACAATAGAAAATTTTTATTAAGTATTTTTTTTTTTACTCATGGTCATACTGTAGTTTGCTGTTTTCCTTACTTCACATTTTTATACCTATGGCCATCCACTGGGTTTACCTATCTGTAATGCGGATAATAATGTTGTTACTTGTTAGTAGTTATACCATAGTGTTATGAGTTTTACCTTAGTAAAAATTAATAATATTTCAATAAACTCGGTCAGACCGCTCTATAATAAAAATAATACAAAATAGTTCAAGAGTATAATTAACTGACAATTTGTCCAGACTGGATTGGCATTAGGAGTTATTGGGTCTTAGGCAACATCGTATTCTTTTATTTTTTGAATAAAATCGGTGGAAAGGGAGTGAATTCAGAAAACTCAGAACAACTTTAAAACAAATATATTGTTTATTACGTACTTATATATGCTCGTAAATATTTATAATATATGCATTATATATTTATACATTCTTACAAAGAATCATTTTAGAAAATTGCCTCATCTTAATGTACTATGAAATATGTATATAATATATGTATTAAATTTTAACTTGGTAATGTAAAAATATTAATGTATAAACTACCATCTATCAGAATCATTTTATAACATTGTAATTGGTATTCATTAAGGCTAAGATTTCAATAACTTGAAAATTACCTAAAATATGCCCTAACAACAAAAATTTACCTTGTTCAGTACTCGAAAAAATAAATAAATAAATGAATAATTATAAAAATAACGGAAACAAATGTTGTACATTTATAAATTACACATTGTTAAATTGAAAATATAAATATTGCATCAGGAAATATTCTATAATTGTTTTAGTTGTGAAAAATGAATTGTAAATATGTAATAAATTAGGTATGTAATGGCTAGCATGAAATGGTCTGAAATTAATGCAATGAAAAAATACTGTAAAATTAAAACTGCATGACTTTTGTGTTATTAAGTTTAACAATCAAGATAACACAGTATCGAATATTGTCAAAAGTTGTTTTATTATCGGTCGATTTAATAGTATACAAACGATTAGTATTTTATATTTTAACTATTTTTTTTATAAAAATGAATTATCTGTAGTATTATTGTCATGTAAGTATATAAACGTAAGATTTATAGCTATTACTATTCAAAATAATCTGCAAATGAAGGTAAATGAAAATAAAAAACCAAGAATCACTCATATTTAATAAAAGTGTAAATTATTATCTTAAAATCAAAAAAATGATCTAAAAATGCAGAATAAAAGTTGTGTATTTTAACTCGTCTATGATTAAATCACAGTTTGAGCTTGAAAGTCTATATATCTTAGAGAATATAAAACAAATTGCTATTTTATCTTAGCACTAGTAATTTATTTATTTATTATATTAATATACAGGCTTGCGTCCATAATTACAATGGTGCAGTTTATCTAAATAATAATATTGTATATATATATATAATATAGAAAGACATAAGTCACGTAAATATTATAATATAATAGTATCATACAATACATAACAAAATACATTAATATATTATTTTAAATTATAAGATAACAATAAAAAGTACAATAAAATTAAGTACTAATTAATCAGAGAAATTTGAGTTCTTGTTAGCAAGACTCGTACACTTATAGATAATGGCTCATTCGTAAGATAATTTATAGTTATTGGGGCAAAGAAGAATTTTAAAAAGAGCCAAATTAGGAATTCGATGAGAAGGTATTCGGAATTTAATATGTAGCAGAAGAAAAGGGGTCGATTTTTGCCATCGAGTAGTTTACTGTGGAAAGGTAAAATCATTAAAGAAGCGATGATCAGATATAGAGTTTGGAGGTTCAGTTCCGGATCGTAATCGTAGGGCGGGTGCGTTACGATTAACTTGAAAACCAAAAATAATCACTAATTAATAATTACATTAGTATGGTCATTAATTAAAATCAATATAAATGATTAGAATGTTCATATTTCATATTACCATTTAGAAAAAATGTGACCAATAAAGATAAATTATTATATTAACTATTATTTATTAATTAAATACAAATTGTGCATATTATTTAATATTAAATTATTTAATTTTCAGTCTTAAAGTGATAGTAAAAATTAGTAGTAATGAGTATAGTAAGTAACCATATTAATATTATACACAATATTTAATTTATTAATTTTGATAAAATATTAAATTCAAAACGGAGCAAAAATGAATAAGTATCTAGGTAAATATGATAATTTAAAAAGCAATTTGAATACATATTATGACTACTTAAAAAAAAAAGTATTCAGAATATGTTTTGAGAATGATATTCCCAAAGTATTTACAATACTTCATAAATACCTAGTATTCCAAATATTTTTAAAATACTTTTTTTATTTAAGTGTACTAAATTCAAATAATAAATATATTAAAAAGTTACCTAGTAATAGTTATATTATTATTATTTAATTTAACTTAAACAGTAATGTATTTGAGGGTTATAATTATTTTAGATTCTGAGAGAATAATAATTTTTCACTTAGAACCTAAAAAGAATCTATTTAAAATAAGTATTTTAGTATGTTTCTGTCGGACTTCAATATAAATAATTTTTGTTTATGATTCTTTTAAATATGTGATTGGAAACTTAAAAGTATTTTTATTTCAAGAAATAAAATAATTTAAAAAATATTTAAAAAGTCTTTTGAATACTATATTCAGAATACTACCCAAGTCAGACTATTGAAATATTAATATTCAATAATGAACATGAAATTACGTAAATTTTGGGGCTTATATCTTTTCCTGAATCTCTTTTCTAATAAAATAAATTCTTCTACTCTCTTTAAATTTATCAACTTAAAAATTTACTATGAATACCCAAATAGGCATATAAGTAATTATTGCAAAAAACAAATATGGAAAAAATTAAAAAGTATTAAATAGAATCTTCAAAACAATACTGTTTTTAATTTTAAAAATAATCAATTTAAATAATTCGAACAAAACTGTATTTAATGTAAATATATTAATTGAAACTTCTCAATAATTTCCATATTTTTAGACTTCTGCAAAACTCGGTATGTTATTTTATATAATATAACAGAAAAAATATAAATTCAAAATTAATGATTTTAAAATTGTAGCTTTAAGAGTAACATTCATCAAAAAAGATATACCTACCTACTCTATTTATTATGTTATCATTTTATGGTAACTGTTCAATACTCAAAATATTATAAGTTGATAAAGTATACAGATTTTTGAAACTCAAATTCTTTGTAAAAACCCAAAAATGGCTAATTACTTATATTAAAATAAAATAATTTTGTTCAAAGTCCTGAACTATTAAATAAATATACAAATACGTATTAATTACTTATTTGTAATCTATACTTTTTTTTACAAGTTTTTGAATATTATGTGTAATGTAATTTAAATTAAATAATCAAAAATAGAAGTTTTATTATATATTTTCACAGATGTATAATAGTATATATTTATTAATAAATATTATTATTTAATTTTTGTACGTATATAAAACAATATAGTATCTGTTATTATAGTATTATATAGTATTTATTGATGTATTGTGATTTTCGTTGTTTTTTTTTCAATGTTTTTAAACATTAATATGTACCTTACATAAATAATCGTTTAAATTTCTTGTGTAAATTTTCTGAAAACTACACCGTTTATAACATAGAATACATTAGTTTTCGAGTTGAAACAACTGCATATGACTACTTCTAAAAATTTAGCAGCAAACTAGTTAGCAATTCTAATTCCGAGACTATAACTACACGTGATATAATTATTTACATATTATATTATAATAATAATAATAATTTATACTCAATCGAAACGATATTATTATCGGTCTAAGAATAACAATTAGGGTTAACGTTTTGATAAAAAAAACTAATAATAAAAAATAATTTACTAAAATCGTTAACTCCTTTTTACGTACTCATTTGTCGTAACGTTTTATTGGTCGCGTTCAACCCATAAACCCATTCTCGCGTTTTAGTTTTAACGTCTATGTCGTGATGACTATATTATATATGTATTATCGTGATGTGATTAAACGGTATACCTATTATATACAGTATACTCCATCTGACCATCTGGTAATGTTTTTAAGGCCAAAAATACACAAGGTTGGCCATAAATGAACTACCGATAAGTTAAAATTAATTTAATTTAGTGTTTTTAACATAAATAGTTAAGTATATTTTCCACTAATTAACCAACATAAATTATAATATTACTTGAAATTGACATCGTATTAAACTTATTTTAAACTGAGTTAAGTTAGTATTTTTTGAGATTTTAATTTTAGACTTTACGGGTTGAAATAGTTATGTATTATAAAGACGATAATATGATATCCGTGTCTGACCGACTGATATTATACGATATTTTATACGTTCAGGATTTTTAATCACAATATTGTTATTTCTAATATTAGAGAAAAATTTACCTATTATCAAGTTTATAGACAATATATAGACATTATTTAAATAATGATTAATAATGATAATTATTATTAAATAATAATTTATAGACATTATCTATGTTGAAGTGTCATTTTTTCCGGAATGTTTATTTTTTAAAAAAACATAATTATTTTTAAATTCCAATAATTTAAATAAATATATTTCTTTTTAAAATAAACATTTCCAGAAAAATATTCCGCTAAAAAATATAATATCTATATTATCAGATAATGATTTCGTATGTACATTTAGTAATAGGTAAATTTACTTTAATATATAAAATTATGAAGTTGTGATAAGTAGTTATATAATATATGAAAAATTATTTTTTGCTATCTGATTCCAACAATGCTTTTTATTTTTTTATTGAATATACGTATAGGTATCAATTTTTTTAAGATCAAAGTTTAAAGTTTGAAAATTTTTAAAATTGTATTGCAATGTAATACAACAATATTATATCCGTTCTCCACATTCCATTTAGAACATTTTAGAAGAGATATGCTAAAATTTTTTTTTAAAAAATAAGAGGTACTTTGTCATCACCGCACCTACCCCTTCCCCAAACCAATTGAACCAATAACCAAGAATAGGTAAAGTATAAAATTATGAACAAAATAGGTATAACGCAATTGTAACTGAAATGTATTATTTAGTTATTCGGATGAATTACCGTAAAACCCTTAAAGTAAAATTTATGATTATTGATTATGTCATTTATATATATATGTCATTTAATTGACAATTATTGATAATTATATATATTATTATAATTATCAATAAGAGAAATTTTTTTGTTGCACCATATATAGGTATATACTTCTGAGTTTTAGATTTTTATTGTTGAAAATATACACACATGCATCTGTGTATATATTATATTTATATATATATATATATATTATATGCATGCCTTATAGTATTATGTTTATAAATTTATGTTGAAACCCGCAAAGAATGGACGATAGGCCTATAGGTATACAAATGTTGTTTTGTAGTTCCTTAAGTATACGTGTCAACGCATTAGGAATACATGTCAACTGTGAGAGTGTTTTTCAATGTTTCGTTTTGGTTCGCGTGTTCCCCAAAAAGTATATATAAACATCTAATCGGACGTGGGTATAATATGTTCGATATGTATTATACGTGCCTATATAATAAATTGGTATTTATTATGCAATCGAATTTTTTATACGAGTATTACTTTTTAATATTATTATATGCAGTTGTGTAAATTGGTATACGCGTGTATACTAAAAGTTATAAATAAAAAACCGAATCGTTTAACCGGCCACATGTAATGTACATCTATACAGGTATACCTGGCAATAACACGTACCTATAGATACCTATAGTTATAGTAGTCGTCCGATCGTAGACAAACCAATATCGGATATTCATATCAAATGTGGCATTTGATGGCGACGAACATCCTAATTTTTTAGGGATCATAATATTATTAAAGAATCTTTCAAACCATATTAAATTCTCTATTTTATGTCAATCAATTCTTGTAAAATAATAGTTAAAAAATTACTTTAAAATTCGAAAAATTACCTCTTTAAATAGTGTCACCTATAGATACAATTCATACTTAGAAAAGTTCAAACATGAAAAGATTTGACAATGTATATGAACTAAAAAATTGTTTCAGAAATAAAAATAAATAAACATCCGAGAGATCTATAATATAATGATAATTCACAACGTGTGTATTGTATTGAACATTATTTTGATAATTAAATACCAATGGTTATCTGATATCATAAAATTAATATTTATGTTATCTAAATCAATTTATCTGGATTAATACATTTTTTTGAAAAATAACATTTAATTTTAAGAACCCTTAATAAGTCATTTTTCAAGCATAATTTTCGTAAAATGACAAAAGTCTTCATCATTCATGGAATAATATATATTTTGCAGTAATACTTTTCAGATAATAAATACCATCTTTAGATTGGCTCTTGGGACTTGGAACTAACGGGCGACGAAACTATAGGGACGTTTCTCTGGTATATAGCAGCATATTCTGCTGCAAATTCAAGACATCTCATATGACTTTAATAGTAAAGAAATATAAGAGTTTATGATAATGCATATAATATACTCTTAGTTGAATATATAATTATGTAAATGTGTGTTGAAGTATAGGTACTTAAATAGAAAATCAAAATAATATTGTTTATTTTCATAAAATTGACTACATATAAAAATATAAATAATATATATCGGAGAAATGATTAAAACTGATATATTATATTTATTATCTATAAAAATTATACTATGAAACAGATTTAAAAATAAATTGCTTGATTTTCAAGACCCTAAAATCGAGCCTGTTAATGTATAAGTTATTATGGGTTTTAGTTATTTCCCGACGTAGCAAGTTTTATAGGATAAAAGGTTCTGAAAATCCTTGTTTACAACTTTTTCGATTATCTAAATTTTATGTAGGTACATAATAGACACATTTTTACTAGTGCACGTGTTTTTTCGTTTCTCGCGATGTACATTGAATGCACATAATGTAATATAATGTCGTTTAGTGTGCCTTTTTTTCTATTTTGGTAACTTTTAAGACCTATAAATTCTTATAGTGCGTTGGTTTAATAAAATCTCGAGTAAAAGTTTTATTGCAACTATATACGTAGTCTGTTAAATTATGACTATTTTGGACTGGCGTACATATATACTATAACTTATAAGCGATGTTTGACATCACTGAATACGTAATATTTGAGAAATGACAACTATTTGATGTCAAACAATAATGAATCAGTAATGGTTTCATGGTGTATTCAGAGGTACGTATTCTCCTGTATAACTTTTATCTCAGAGTATAACCTTCTAAAATATAGGGGATCGTAATTCGTAGGATAACTTATAATTTTTTCCTTAAAGTTTTAGTGGAAAACAATAAAAAGTGTTAATTATTAGTTAATAAAACCTTGTACTTCCGTATAATTCAATCTACGAGGTACTATTGGGACTTTAGATTTTTAGATTTAAAAAATACTGCTATTTAGATCCTATTCATACTAAGTCGGGGAAGGGCTCCGTATCAATGTTATTCTGTGAAAAGTCTCACCTGATATGGACGACACATGCATTTACTCATTTCTTATGATATATATTGGTGATTGAAATAAATAAATCAATACTACGTTAATATTTTAGTAAATAGATATACGAGATAGATATTTTTTACGAGGGAAATAATAATAATTAATTTTTTTTTTTTTCTTGAAAAATGTGGGAGAGAATGAATAATGTCAATGAAATCAACGAAGTCAGGATATACGATATTCACATCAACCACCGAATTCATAATACGTTCTTAAACAACTACAAACCGATTGAGGTTCAGACGAGAAAATGACCTGATTATCTGCAAGCGCAGAGACATCTGTTCGTGTGTATACAGTGCTTTATCGTAGTAGTCGTTGTCGTCGTCGTCGCTGCCGCCGCCGTTCGGTTTCCAAGGCGATAATTTCGTTTTTCCTCCGTGCCTACCCTGCACACCATCGTCAAATCGGATGTACGTGTGTGTGTGTGTGTGTGTGTGTGTGTAATCGAGGAAAACTTTGTCGAGGCCGCCATTAAAACCCTGTGTGAGTGTGTGTGTGTGTGTGTATATATATGTATTTAAACGCGCGCTCAACTCGGCGGCAAACTCTTGTAAATTACATCGGCCGCAAATGGCTTCCTGTCGAGCCGAGGCTTGTAATTGTGTATATATCCCTTTAAATCCCCGAGGGACGCTTCGCTATATGCGCGTGTGTGCGTGCGTGTATGGCGTGTTCATGTATACACACCAGCGATATAAACTGCAAACATATTTCCACAGACACACACACACACACACACACACACAAACACACACACACACACACACACACACACGCACGCATACACGCACGCATACACGCGAGTTCGGCCCGGGAAACGTGTGTTAACATTCAGCCAAACAAGTTGGAACACTGGTCTTAAACGCTATGTAAAGCCATTTATTTCCTCGGGTTTTCCCAATTGTATAGCACTGCCGGCACAACTACTCAATGCTTCCATACACGTGATAGAGTATAATATGGATAATATTTCGTCGGCTTGTACGGTGCGTACGACGTGCAGTACACATGAGAATAATTAATGCTATGTCATACGGCTTCTGTGAGGATTTTTCTATATCAAGTTAGTAGGCGCGTAGAATAATAATTGATGCGACGCTTCCGCGATAACGCCGCCATAACGGGTTACTGCAAGAGAGAACTATAGGCGTTAGGAACAATCATAGATTGTAGAAAATACCGTGATGATGGAACGTTTAACACAGTACCACACAAACCGAAATGGTAATCATATAGTTACTAAATGGCATCTGGTTATCATTGTAGATAGATAAAGTTAGTGGTGATATATTTTAATATCTTCCACTTCAATGTTCGTATACATTTCATGTACGCATAAGCACATTGTGAAATGTTAACCATGGCATAAGTAAATAGGCAGGCCAGTTAGATAACACGGCGCAGACAAAATTCATGGAAAAGTTATTTCCGGCTTAATTTAAAATTATTGTAATATCGTTATGAATTAAAATATCTATTAATAAAAAACTTGCATTATCATTTTGTTTATTCAAGACGTGTTTCACCTTCGTACATATATTATTATTAAGATACCAAGACTCTTTCATCCACGATTTTGTTATCGTTTATTCCACGTCTGGGGAACATGCGTAGTGATAGCGAAAATGGAATTATAGCTGATATACCTATTTACTTATGCTATGTTCATCAGTCTTTTATTTAGCTAATACCTAGTTTAAACCTAGAACCGTAATATATATTTTATATCTATACTTATATTATTAAAAGTAATACTAACCATAACAATAAATGTAATAATATGATTATCACTAGGTAATATATTATTATCGATCACTGTTATCAAAAAGTAGATCGTATACACGCAAATGGTTGAATTAGATCCAACTTCATAGTAACTTGGTTAAGCGTGCGGAACCATGGCTAAACATTTTGGTTAACCGCGCTAATCGACTCGTGACCATCCAATCACAGCGTAGGAAGGTACGCGCACGTACACGCGAACTTCACAGTAGAAACCCATCTAACTACTCTCTATTATCCATGGGCGTAACCAGGTTACTATGACTGATTTTGTGTGATGCTCCTCGGGTATGCGGCCTTAGGAGTAATTGTATATACATGTCTTATCTTCTATGTATTATCTATGGAAATAATGTGTCGTACATTAAATTGGATCTCATCAGCCATTATGAAACGACTACTACAGCTGATTAAGTTAAATCAGAATGAACACTCTCGGACAGACTAAAATATATCAACAATTTTGGAAGTGTAACTCAGTGTTGTCTTAAAAACTCCATTTTTTGTTACACATAAGGTAGTTTATTATTGATAAATCGATTACACTATCACTTGATTTTATCATGAGCATTATAACGAACTGCAGCAACACTATAATTTAACATAAAGCTAAAAATCTTTGCAAAACTACAATGATCTATAAAATATTTTGGATCTATTTTTACCATAAACCCATAAGAACGCGTGTAATTTTTTATCAGTGTCCATTGTGGATTTGGATTTCATTTATTCCAAATGACTATTGCCAGAAAATTATGACCATGAATATATAAAGTTAAACTCTGTATAAATTATAACCATCTGACAATACGAGTATATTCTTGATAATCTAAAAACATTTATACAAACGTCTTACATCTTACAGCAATATGATAGGCAAGGAAAATGAATATATTTTCTTTCATATTTCTATGACGTACTGTTAATTGATACAAAAATGTGATAACTACGGCTCAGAATTTAATGCTTTTAAAAAAATAAAAAGTACTAAATATACATGCACTTTGCGTTTAAAAAAGTACAAATATTTTAAAATACGTTAAATAGTAAAGACCAAAAATAATATTGTTAAATGAATTTAATGAATTTTATGTACCAAGTATGACGATGATCGAAATTACCATAGCATAATAATAGTCAATATCAGCACATTATAAAATATTATTCTATTTAATGAATTCAAGCTCTTAAATATAAATATTAAAAACCTTGTTTTATATCAACTAAACATTTGAAAAAACGATTCAATATATAATTATAACTCGCCAATTAATGTATATATATTTTTTAGTTTACGATTTTTTAAATTATATTATAATTAATGATCAAATATGCTTAAAGAAATTTTAAAATTGAGAAATAAGTTCTTAAAACTAAAAAAAAAATACTAAATATACACAATATATTTTAAAATTTTCTTTTCGTGATGTATTTAAATTATTTTCTAACTATTACTAGCAATAAATCGAATAGCCCACAAAAAACCATGCTAATGCAACTACTAACGGATCCCTAGTGATAACGTTACGATTGTGAAATGTATTACAATAGTTTTTATTACTATAAAGAGGTTTAATTACATAGAGAATGTGCCAATCAAACTTAAATGCAATTTATTTGGAAATCCATTGTGCCATCCCTTATTACACAATACACCATATTTATGTATACGTAATGTAGGTAATATACACAATATTCGCTATGAAATTTTGCTGGTTCGATTCGCAAATACAATTCATTTAAATTTATAATATACGCATATTGTTAATAGTTGTATACAACAATAATATAGGAAATTATCTAGAAAACATTTAATTCGTATAATCGTATTTCAATCGTAGAGAAACGACTCGGAACACGAGTATATAGTACAAGAACTCGAGTACATATATTGTACATAGAATATAAATATAGATATAAATCGTAAATAACATTTCGCGGGCCTAGAGTGAAAAAGTTCTATCTGGATATTTTAAAATGGTTACGGAGAACATTTTTCATTTGTCTATCACACACACCTTAATATCGATTTAGAACATTTTGATTAGCTATAACTCATTGAATAACGATTCGAATTAGTTAATTCCGTTTTTAGAATATAGTCCATACAAAATTTAATAATTGGGTATAAAAAAGTACTTTTTCGAAAATTGGTGATTTAGAACATTTTTACTCTAAGCTCGTTTAGTTTATTTTTTTTCCGCAAATACTCGATAGAAGTTGAAGAGATATACGATTTAGAAACGATTGGAATTTTAGCCGTATTAAATCCCGTGTGTCGGTTTTGTACAAATACAGTATATTATGTGCGTATAGAAAGACGAACGAATAAAAACGTTATTATATATAGACGCTTTTCTCGTGTGTATATATAGTCGTCTTGATAAACACGGCGTTTAATAACGTGACGTTATTATATTGTCGGCGTTCGGGAATCAAAAGCGACAGAATATAAAAAGGGAGCGCGAAATAAAAAATTGTTAAAAAATATCGACTGCCTCTCCCTCCGCGCAGACCGCCCGTCCGCCCACCGCCCATGTATATACTGCAGTAGGTATTTGTTATTACCAAGTGATACAATATAATGTTATGTTTTTCGAGTGACTGTTGCCGCGGGCTTTCGACCTTTCGCCTAACCGTTACCACGGTTACCGAGTCGCGCGCCGTGTGGAAAATGACAACGACGACGACGACGACGTCCGGTGTACGCATGTCCTTTTCCCTGTCGGACGATTCCTTTTTCACGACGAAGGGACACCCTCTCGTCCATATGCTTTGCCGTCCTCCGTATCCTCTCCGATCCACCGCCATCTCTCTCTAGCCCAGGGCTATCTTTCCCGGCAGGTCCCGAGCCCGTACCCACAACGGACCCGAAGCTAATCGCTCTGTTGCTATATATACTTCTGTAACCGAATCACACACCATCGTGTTTTTTCATCGTCAAACGCCCCATATAAAAAGTACAGGGATAATTAAAGATTTAAATCGAACTTTTAGACATATATATATATATATATATATGACTAATAAATTTAAATTATACGGAGTATTAATTATTAGATATTTGTAAATTCTATATTACACATGTATTCTAGAGTACGCGGTTTTTTTTTTTTTTTTTTTTTTATTCTAAGCACAATGTTTTTACGTTAATATTATTGTATGTGTACAAAAGCGACATCGTCATAAAATCCTTGGAATGTATTTTATATAATCTAATGGTTTTAAACTCAATTTTGATCGATGGCTATATAGTTATCAGTGTGCGGAACGTTCAAGTTTAAGTTCAAATGTATTTAAAAAGAACACGTTGACATTCAAGTTCTATAAAGAAAAATGATCGAGCTCGTCTAATATATATATATATATATCAAAAATTATCAATTTATAGACACTATAGTTTTCATTTTATGGCGGGCTAACGGAATTTAACTTTTAAGTACTATATTTTTATAATTATACTTAACCATAATAGGGTTTATAGCGAACTAGAATTATATTTTAATTGAATTTAAATTTCATGGAAATCGTTCAAATTCCTTAAAAATATGAGCGTCATACACATTCACGTTCTATTTGGCAGAAACATGTGGCGTTTGCGTGTCGTTCACAAAATATGAACGTTGTTCTTTCTAAACATTGGCTATAACAACGAGAAAATATATATGTTATTTTATATAATGTATGTATTATTGTATAAGACATAATTATTATCATTAATCGTTAAATATTTTCCAATTTGACAACTAAATTATAATTTTCACACCACTGAAATAGTATATTATATATTAATATGTCATAAGTAGAGTCAACGAACAAGTGATTATAATTTTTTTTTCTTTGTATTCTATGATATATATATATATATATATATATTTCATAATGAATTTCGCATCGTACTTTCTAAATTTTAGTCGATTTTTCCTGACTATTTTTAATAATATTCATAATATTACATTTCAATAAATGTCGTTGATAACCAGCTGATAACGATTGTTTGACGTTTATAAATGGTTTCACTTTCTTCTAAGTTGATCAATTTTTTTTTTTTTTGATAATTATTCTCCAAACGAATAATTATCAAATAGATTATGTCGACGAATAAAAAGTTCATTACAGTATTTTTATTCGAGAGAATCTTTGTTGCAAATGATAAATGCTGAGAATAATATTGAATATTTATGATTTTCAATCTTACAATATATAATTACAACTGTCATGATTTTATAATATCAACTTTCAAATTAGGTAAGTTTGATGGGAATTTTTGAGTTTATTTAAATTAAATGTCAAATTATAATATCAATGTGAAAAATATATGTACAATTTTGTTGACATTGCATTTACTACAGAAATAACGACTGAATTTTTATTTTGTTAATTATTTTACAAAATGTTCTAACATATTTAAATATTTATTTTTAATTTATTTATATTACTTATTGTTTTGATTATCTAACTTATAATTAAGTAAAAACTATATTTAATGAGTGTTTGATTTGAACGAAAAACTTTAAGTAGATAATAGAAGTCATTAATCGACCATCAAGTGTATAAAAGAAAACATGAAGTAATCGATTAAATTACATTATAAAGCGAGCTATGTTATAATATAATAATTTTTTTTTAATTATCTATAACCTATATATATATTATATTACAATGAACTCCTTGGAAAAAACCGTGTTTTTAAGTGTTCAACATTCTTGCCAGCCCCTAAATCATGTCAAATAAAAAAAAAAAACATACCTACTACGTTTATGTGGACTTTGTATAATAAATTATCAACGAACAAGAAAATAGATTATATATATAATATACTACCAAACTTATTAAATTCTTCTGTCGATGCTACCACACGTTTTGAATAATCTCCCAGAAATAATTTCCATAAAATACAGTTTTCATATAACTAAACATACTATATTTCATAAAAAATCGTTTATTTTTTATGAAGTTTACAGGAACCTTATCGTCTATATATTGTTGAGAAATGTGTTTACTCAAACAAATCCTTATTAATTAAAAATAATGATTTACTAAATACTAATACTTTGTTGTTCTTGACTTTGTGTTGACCATTAAAATTAATTATATACTCGTATACGGCTCGTGCACTGAATACCTATACTATAGCTTTAGAATGCAATAATAACTATAATTGTCATTACTTAGTTTATTAATATTGACATTGAATGCAAAAAAAAAAAAAATACATATTTAAATAAAACGAAAAATGAACTCAATAATCATATTTCAATGTATATTGTTATAATAACTAAGTAGGTAATAATATACTTTAGAACTATTCGTATATGGCATATTAAATAGTTTTTTAATTTCACTTGATCGCTTTGGAATCAGCAGGTATCATCAGTATAACTAATATATCATAGGTTAGGTACCTTTAGTATTTCAAATTTGTATTAAACTACTCCACAGTGGATGTTTAATTTCTTCCATATTATACGTATTTTTCATAAAATATTTATTTATAAGTACCATATAATATTTTAGATTCCAAGCTGGGTGATAGAGTTATTGGTTTTTTTTTTTTTTTATTACTTTATCAACGATTGCAAATGATTAATTTGGGTTTCGGGTATTGGAAGTATTCGTATTTTTACTTTACTGTTGAACATATTATACAAGTATTCGGATATTCATAACTGTTGTAATACGGGTTAATATAGGTATTGAGTAAATATTTTTATTTTTTTATTTACTTATTGGAACTTTTAGTTTTGGACTTGCAAAGTAATATTTTCAATATAAAACACTAATTTATATCGGTAAGCTTTAGTGATTTTTGATAAAAAAAAGACTTCATATTTTATTAAATGATTACCTTTATTTTTGATTTGAATTTTCAACACAGAATATTTATTTTTGAAAATATTGAAATATATAGGTTATATATTGATATATAATATATAGAGGTATAAATATCGATTATTGAATCAATAGTTTATCGTTAATTGACAATTTAAAATGTTTAAAACCGGAATAATGTGAAAAACTAAATATTAGTCAACTGTCTCACATTTTGTGTAATCTTTAAACATAAATAAATAATACAAAATTTTGGTCAATATTTGATTTGTATATACAATATACAATATAACAATTTTTAGAAAATTATTCTGCTGAATATGAAGTTAAAAATGTAGATAACCATTAAATATATATTAAATTAAAAATATTTTTTTATGAATATTAATATAAGATTGAATATATAACTTATATATATATTGAAACATGAATATATATAATATATATTTATATATTCACATTATATTATACCGCGAAAAATACATAATAAATAACATCTTATTTACGTACATTAATTTAAAAACATAAAAGTTATTAATTTTGATTCTTTTAAATAAAAATCATTTGAGTTATATATGTGTTTTGGGTAGGTATTTGGATTTTTAAATGGTCTTAAAGAATAGAGATGCTACAGGTCTGGGTTAGTTCGGGTACCAAGCCTTACAATAAATATACCTATTGCTCTCATTTATGAATGAATTGAAACTAATTTCTTTATAGTTTAGGCCATAGACTAGTAGAATAATACATTTTAATAATTATTTCAATTATTGATGTTTGGAAGTTTTGAATGATAATATAACATGAGTGAATCCAATTTCCATATTGATACGATATTATTGATAATAATTGAATAACAAAGAAGGAAAGTTATTCAATAACTAATATTACCTATTATTATATACATAACTATTATTAAATAATTAGTACTAATAATTTATTTAGGGAATAAATATGATTCAATCGCTGAGTGGTATATATGGGTCATTTTTATTATTTACTTAATTTTGTTTCCTACTTAAATCAAAGGATCTCTATACCAGTAGTGGCTCGTGGTGGAGCACAACCACTAAATACTATGGATTAATAACAAATATATTAACAATATTATATTTTATTATTTTCACTAAAATTTCGATTTAATAGGTACTGTAATAAATAACGTGACGTTATTCATTTTATTAAGAACATACCTATATTCATATTAAACATAATTCAATTATACCTTATACCTATATGACCTAGATAAATGATATCCTGATAACATCTGAAAATGGATAGATAATAACCGCACCAAACGACAAAGGTCGTTCGACATACAACCACAGAATATAGTTAGATATACATAGTTGGTGGTTCAAACTAGTTTTTTTCGTCATGCTATATAATTTACACGGTGTAATTTTCGCCGGAGAGGGAATAAAATAAAACTGCACGTGTGTAAACAGCGCATCATACATGCAGTTTTCAAATGTGCGTAACGAACGGCTCTGCGGTAGCGTCCAGATAAAGGCCGAGATCACAATATATGCAATCTATCTATAATAAATCTATATCTATATGTAATCTATGGCTGCGAACAACTCGCTACCATCAGAAACCAACAATACAGCGGTACGATGCGTAATATGTAGGCACAATAATAATATTCACGGCAATTACTAAAACACCAATAAATAAGTAATGACTTTTTTTTATAGAAAAACACGCTAATTTACTGAAATTTTAGGCGGTGCACCTGCGCCTGTGCTTCAAACACGAGCTGCTACTACTCTATACCATTATTTTTATCCATCTACGAAGAGGTCTGTGGGTTATGAAAAATCATGTGTTGGTCAGGTTGATTTTGCAATGGGTGCATTTATACTCTGTGTGCAGTGATTATGGTTTAGGATATGAATTCATAATAAAAAGCGTAAAATTTGGTCTCAATTTAGCATTTTTAGAAGTTTGTGTTTGGAATTTGCTTATCTTTATAATTTAATTCCCTTAAGGTATATTTTCCTAGCTGCGTCTGACGCGGCTAGGAAAACACTTATACAGAAATCCTATTAACCAGTCCAATGAATCTGACGCGGCTAGGAAAACGTACCTTTAGTTCGATATTTAAACACATAGAGTATTTAAAATTATATCATCAGTTATTACTATAATAATTATTAAACTAGGGTTTATATAGCTATATAATATGTATTATTATAACTCAAAGATGAAGATAATATTAATAAAATACAATCAGATGTATATATAATGTATATATTATGTGTGTATATGTGCAAACTCTATTATCGTCAGTGACAGGTATATGCAGTTATATATACGAGAAAACGTCTTCATCACCTAAACCCCCCCGCAACCTCCCCTTCAAGCGTTTTAAACCTTCCCAGAGGAGGTTTGTTGACATAATTGTGGGTAACCTCAGTGAATACTAATAAAGTACACATCGCACAATGTAAAGACTTTCGGAATACGTCATTTTGTTGGTTTTTCAGCAAACGCTGTCAAAAGTCTTTTGGAGTTTTGGGTTATCATTATAATGCTTCGGATTCTCGTCAACGACACGAACACCGTACACTGATTACAATCCGAAATATTTTCATTAAATTTAATTAACAGTGTCAAATTCATCGTATTATGAAAATACACGATTCAAAATGTTAATATTATATTGAACGTTTATACCTACTCCTAATTAATCACGAATCATTATATTATAAAATTTATTATCAATTTTAAAGTTTTTATATACCTGTTGTATATTAAACGGTATGTAAAAATAGCTATATCAGAGGTTTTTAGTCAAAATATCCAACAGTTAAAATGTCTATAACCAACAATATCCAAAGGATAAACTATCAAGTACCTGTGTAAAATTAGCTTTACATTATTAGCAGACCAAATGGCATATTTAGGGTGAGACTCAGAGGGTAAATCACCTAAGAGCGCCAAAATGTTGAGTCCCATTAAGGGGGCACCACACCAGTGAAGATATAAACCATTTTTAAGTCTTTTAAATCATTTAAAAAATCTGAAAAATTTAGAAAATGGCTTGTAACTATTTGGAATAATGTGTTAAAAAGATTTAATTGTTGAAAATGAAATAGTTTTTCATACCTACTATGAAAATTTAGGTATAAAATATGTAGTGTCAACAAATATAAATTTTAAAAAAAATGCCTTTTGATGAATTAAATCAAAATGATACTACATTTCAAGACAGTGATTCATTCAAATTCAAAATTTATATTTACATTGTTATGATGGATTTTTTGCTTGCCAAATTAAAAAAAAAAAGAAAAATCACTTATACTATAATTAACTTAAATTTTGGTTTTTTGTTTCATCTAACTAAATTACCATACTCTGGGGGTAATAGAAAAAGCTAGAAAATTAGAAAGGAATAAAAGAATTAAAAATTTCCTAAGGAAAACCAAGGCTCTTCTTCTTCAAATGAATGTATCCATTTTTGCGGTTATTTATATGAAAAAATTAAAAAGTATCCATCAATGACAGTTATAGACTTGTACTTACAAATTAATGAAATATCCTAATATATTTGGTGTATATCCATACCTATACATAGACACTTCATTACGTATATATTTACACTGTCCTGTATCTAATTGCTTTGCAGAATATTCATTTAGTATATTAAAGAGAATAAAATTCAATTCATGGTCATAGATGATGAGAAACTTAAGAGGACAGTATATGCAAGATTTTAAGGGGTTATGCGTATGCGATTTTTATGAAATTTCAAGAAAAATGAAAATCCAGTTATTTATAAATATTTCAATACATTTTAAAAGTAATTATTATATTATATACTTGAAGTCACAATATTAACATTTTTATTTTGCATATGAAGATGAAGATGACAATATATTTGTTGAAATACGTATACGTATATACGTATACATAAAATAAAAGTGTATAATATTGTGACTTCGGGTATATAATATAATAATTATAAATAATCACAAGTACTCATATATATATATATAAATATTTTTATTTTATTTTTTATTATTATTAATACGGGCTTGGCCCAAATTTTAAAAGTAATTTAAAAATAGTCTTGTTCCAATACAATTTTTTATTGTTGTGTAATCAAAATACTTGAAAATTCTCCAAATTGATTTTAGAGCCATAAAAATTATTATTAAAATTAAAGAAGACAATTTTTTCAAGTACACCTCGGAACTTTTTTTCATTATTCCAAATACCTATACTATGTGTAATATATTGCGTATAAGTAATCAATCTTTTTAGCATATTTAAACAATTGTAACTCTTTTAGAAATTAATTTTTCAAAAAAAAGCTTCGAGGAGAATTCGAAAATATTGTTCTCTTTAATTTTAATAATGAGTAATTCGACTCTAAATTTACTAGGATCAAAATTCTTTTCAATCTTAGTGAGTGTGTTATATGGTGCTAAAAATTACCTATAGTGTCCTCATAACTCATAAGAATTACTAATTAAGAATCTGAACTCTTTTAGAATCATCAGAAATTACGAAGTTTCATAAATATAAGGAAATTATTGAAGACTTTGCAGTACAGAATGCACATCGCAAAATATTTTAATCTTACTTATGCTAGTAATATGTTAAAAAGGACGCTTATAGGAAGAACAGTTTTATGGAAAACAGATTGGTTTTGGTGAAATCATGAACATTCAATACATTTTTAATAGCATTTTGGGGCGAGGTTAATATAATTGGCCATATATATATATAAATTAAAGTATTGAAAAAAGGCGCCTTTTAATTATGTACCTACAGGGGTGCCAAATTCCTAAATACGTCAGTGAGCTGAGTATTTCAAAAATTAATATATTTAACAATATATTACGCATTTATTTGTTGGATATTGTTAGACACTTGTTAGAATTTATTAGATTTCCTTTTTAACTTATTCCAACTTTCGATTTTGTAACGGATAGTTCATACTCAGTAGTCAGTATAATAATTATTGGATAATTATTAAAATATTTAAAAACACATTAAGCATTATATAATTTATGGAATTGTTGAAAAATGTAAAACAAATCGGTACATAAATTGTTGTATATGATTTGAAAAGTTTTGCTCATAATATTATTCCAACTTAATTTAAATATTTTAGAATATCTGTGGATGTAAAATAGTATAAAATATATCAAATAAAATTATATTTTTCTATTTTCGTAGTAAATCTTAAATTTTTTAATAGAAAATGGTTATGGTGTCCTAAGTAAACAAAGTTTTAAAATGAAGATAATGTTAAAGGTAGAACTGTGTATTAAATGCTCTAAAAACAGTTAAACGTGCGTGCATTTATGCACTAAAAACATGCTTTATGCCTGTTATGTAAGTATTTTAGAATGTATTTTGCTCAGAATAGTTTTATCGAAATAAATGATTTACCATTGCTTTCAAATACAATACATCCACTAATAGTATATTCTATCCAAATAAACAAAGTGCTAGTGCTATTGACCAGCCTAATATATTCAGCATTCGGTTAATAATACTCGTGTTTTTAATTTTGCTACTTTCGCAGTTAATATATTATAATCTGTTGGATATTTGTTCTTTGGATGTTTTAACATATTCACATAGATTCATATTAAAATAATAGACATTTTAACATTTGTTATACAATTATCATTATTTCGGCTAATGAAGTTTTTAAATTAACATTTTCCGTATATATTTTGTCAATTTAATGTCATAGAAATTATTTAAATATTACCAAAGCAGGACTACAATGTATTTTAACACTTTAAAAAAAATATATATATGTGTTTGCAAACATCTGTTTTAGATACATGTTTATGTTATATTGAAATTGAATGGCAAACACCATATTATACTAAAAATAATAAAAATGTTATATATTATAAATCATCCAATTCGCTTTCATATACCGTCTAATTGGGGTCTTGGGGACCTTTTTTTTTTTTCTTTTTTTACGAAAAAATTTGCTTTCAACGTTAATTTACAGCTCCCGGTCGACACATAAATTAATACACTGGAATTGAAAAATCAACAGTTGGACATGTTTTAGAACACCTGCTGGCTGCAGACTATACGATAACTCAATAAGTAGTTAAATATGTACCGCATGCGTCAGACCAGACCACAGGAAAACATTGTATATAAGGACGACACGCAGTTTACACTGCGAGTTCGTTTAAATTTATTGCTAATAATAAAGATACATTGGACAATGAGCGTTAAAAGTAAAGAAAAAAAAACAGTTAACAGCAAATGTATAATAATTAAAATGAACTATTCTGTATAATTTTGGACTATCAAATTAAACTAAAATAAAATCGAGTAAATTGCTTCTATATAATATACAACAAAACTATATAATATATATAGAAACTATATATCTTGGAATCTTGACTATTGCTTTAACAATCCTACATCTATATTTATGTGCATTTAGATTTTAAATAAACATGATTAAACTTTATGACATATTTAGTTTTGTTTTGTATGTATACAATTATTATTCCATTATAGTTATACTAACATTATTTAAGTTTTACGTAAGTGCTAATATTAAAGTTTAAAGTAAACATCAGTTAATATTTCTAAATTTTTTTTCTCACAAATTCAATAAAAGACATAATAAGACTCAAACATAATAATATAATATTTTTTGAATGAGTAATTTTTTTTAGTATCTTTGTATTTTAAATTTAAATAAATTCAATTCAATACTTTTGAATAAAAAAAATTGACAAATACAAACTTGTCATCACATAAACGCATTATAAAAAAATGCATTACCTATATGTTTAAAAATGTATTTTTATATTTGATATTAATTGCATAAATATAGTAAAGATCTGCATTGATATTTTTTTAATTATATTGTGTTACTTTAAATCAGTAGATACTTGGCAAATTTCATATAAATATATAATGGCAAAGGTATATTTTTATATTACATTCTCTATTCTTAATTTTTAAATATATATTTGTTACATACATTTCACTATTTTATACTTTTCCACAATAACAGAAAAGTTACCAATTCTGCACGAGAATAAACAGGTAGATTCTTATCAATAAAACTTTCTCCTAGATTAAAAAAATTTCATACCATTTTTGCTCCTCAAATATTTGATATAAATTAACTATACAAATTTTTATTTTTATATATTATTGATGATTAAACGATTTACTTCTCCACATAAAAATAATAAAAATATGAACTAAAAAAATTCTTAGTAATATTGAATAAAAATACAGATTCAATAAACAATATAGCAGAAACATTTTTGTAAAATTTACAATTTATTGGCTGCATACATAGTTTGTAGTTTGAAAACACAACTACTTGTATACAAAGTAAATGGTTTCATTGTCATTTACGTATAACTATTAAGTATAATAAATTTTTAACACAGTGTAGTTTTTTTTTGGATTTGATCGGTGTCCGTTTGGATACGAAAAACATACTTGAAAATTGGTTCGACTTATAGAATAAGGATGTTGGGATAGTGGTTATAAATATATAATATATGCGGTGAATGTCAACCCGCGACTGACTTACCCGGTCATTTTCTACGAATCGTTTCAGATGGAATTCGCAAATGTGGACCATCGTCTTCTCGTTTATTCGTGCAAGGAGGGGTATGTTCAAAATGCTATAAATATTCAAACCGAATATAATACGCAGAGAATGAGCTGATAAAGAGAGTCGTCGTCTCGCACCGTCGCCCATCCGAACGTATCAATTTCGTTAAACAGATGTTTGAGAGCATATAATAATAATGACTAAAGAAGAATGGGGGGAAAAAAAAAAAAAAAAAAAAAAAAAAAACATTTTTAACTCTGGACATGATTCATTCAACAATACGCGGGTGGCCGTGGGTGGCTTCCTGCTGCAGCACATATTATACCACGTAGGTACGTCCCATTGTAATACGCGCGCGACTTTACTCTTTCAATACGATTTTCATTCTTACATAAAGTGTCATTATTCCATTATTACGCGTTTATACGATTATTATATTATTAAATACATCGTATGACATGTATTATATAAAAATGTATACCTATCTACTTATATGGTTGGGGGGGGGGGATCTCTACTGAGTATAGTTTCGCGTTTAGCCCCCATAACTCATATACGTGCCAGCCAGCGCGCGTTTCTCCTTGGTCCTTCGGACCGGACAACCAACGCCGTCGTCGTCATATTATTATTATAATAGTTGGTATATAGTAAGTAGTCGTCGTCGTCGACGTTATTTATGTACGGTTTATTATTTATTTACACAAAACACCGTGTGTGCCAACCATTGAATGACTCCTACCGTTTTTATGAACTGGTTTTTATTTCACGGCATTATATATTATATTATATATATATATATATATAAAGTATATATCGTACACGTCACACAGTCGTATACACGCACACCACACGTCGGTGGCGATAAAAATGTTGGAAGAAAAAAAGAATAAGTAAAATAATAACGTCAATGAATTTCAAAACGGACGTTTCTCGCGAATCGCGCCACGAGACGTCGGCGTCTACAACGCGCCCAACACTGCACCCCCCGACGATACGTCCAACAGGTCTTTCTCGACCATTTCACAGTTCTATTTCATATATATATTTTTTACTTGTATTCGATAATAATGATAATATATACGAATTCCTATATTATATAGTGTCTGGTAACAACACACGCACAGAAACGACCAAAAAAAAAAAAACATGTGTATACCACCGCTGGTATTTCGAAATAAATTTAATTTATATGTATTAAAATGTATACGTGCAAAACCAAAAACGCGTATTCAATATAGTTAGAATGGATAACATATTCCAGAACAATAATATATTGTAGGACCATAAATTAATTTCTCACAATGATGTATGGTTGATAATAAGATACTTATAAAAATCCAATTTATTTTCCCTTGCACGTGAGTTTGTGTCGTGTTTTCGAAATACTGGCTATCCTAAAAGTGAAAGTGTTGTGATTAGATAATAAAAAAGATTATCTAGACAAAAAAAAAGATATCCACCTTTTTTTTTACAGATAAAAATTAATACATTCTTATCTATATAAGTATAAATATTAGATATTATAACTTAACTAAGTGGTACATACATATAATATTCTAAATATTAATACAAATATGTTCAAACTTTTAATGACATTTTAATGAGTTTTATATTGATTTGATACATACGAGTAAACCTATTGGCTATTTCACTATAATGACCACCATAAAAGTAAAGTGTAATGGCTTACATATATTTGCTGGGTGCTTCTAAATTCCACCTGAATTTGGTACATTCCACCCCGAACAGGTCAAATTATGGTACATGTTAATTCCACTCCCAGGAATTATTCAGTTAAAATTTGGTTATATGTAAATTCCGCTCTGTTCCACTCCATATTTAAAATATATACATCGTCCGCGTACGACATACCTACGTAGGTAATATTTATTGAGAAATGAATATTTTTCTTGGCAATTTAAATTAAGTTAGATAGTAAAATAAAGTAATAATTAGTAATTAGACCTGCAAAATGCTATTCGACAAAATGACCATAACAACAATAACAATGATTAATTATATAGATTAATGATTACAAGTTGAACAATATACATCAAGATTACTAAACAAATTTAAACTTAAAAATGTGTACTCCACTCGTCGGATATCAGTAGAAACAAAAGCACTTCGCTTATCGGACAAGATACTCATGGTGAATGTATTGCAACGATAAATCATTGTATTCAATAAAACGATCTTGAGCCCAGCTTCGGTGTAATATATTATATAACATACATAAAATTTTAGATAGGTATTTTGTTTTACATCTCATTAAAAGAATAATCGTTGGAATACATTTAGTTCAGAGCAACATTATTAATTATTTTATAAAAAATTTTTTTTATCATTGTCGGGTCGTTTTGTACTTGAGGTTTTTCCATCTGATATTATTTCAGTATTTAGTTACCATTTAATACTTGTTTCATATACCAACTAACTCAATATTTCGTTAGTTTTGAATATCAAATTTTTTGAACTAAACACTCAATAAAATAGGTATACTGAATGCATATTTTTTAGTAATAGATATTATGTGAATTAAACAGAGCAATTATAAATAAAATATATTTTACAGTATAAACATTATAAGGATTAAGGTCACACTAAATCATATTCATTCCCAAGTTTGTTCTCATGATGTATAAAATGAATATATAACTAATATTACACTGAAGTTGTATGTAAGTTGAACCATATAAAATAAAATTTTATGTAGACATAACAATTTTTTTTAAACAAAACTTAAGTCATATATATAATTAAAATTTTATCAAATGTTTTGGTTTTAAAGTGAAAATGCAGTTCAGTTTTCGAACGCCTTTTTTCAAAATTATTTTAAGATTTTAGGGGCGGACTTATTTTAGAAGTATTAGCAATTTTAAATTTATTGTACTTTCTAAAACGACATATTTTCGCATTAAAATAGTTGTTTTTACCCGATGCCATTTTTTGAAGCACTGAATACGAGGTATCAGTTCTGAGTTAATATTTATATGTCACATAACAATAAATAAAAAGACAGTATTTTCCTTACTATTCGGGTAGACAAGTTAAAGGTCCTGAAACTGGTAGGCACACTAATAATGTTGAAGGAATGTTTAGCGGCACGCTAAAGCCTCCCTGTCCCAATACTGTCTAAAAAAAAAACATTAAAGACGAGTACTTATACACCTATAATACCGAATACTTATAATATTAAAAAAACAATTAATTAAAAGTTATCGAGTTTAAAAAAAAAATACGAAAACTAAGTTTTTGCTTATAACTTGAAAAGTAAGTATGATATTAAATTTTTGTCTTCGTAATTTTATTAAAATGAAAGAAATGTTTTTTTTTTTTAAGCATTGGAAAAATTTAATTTTTACAAAGTTTTTGCACTTTTTTTAAAACGTAGTAAATGCAGTTTTTACTTCTAACTTCCGATAATAAATTTGACTACAGCCATTTTTTTCAGACATTCAGCGTTAAGGATACATATGATAAAAAAAAAATTTTGAAAAAACGATGAGGAACTAAACTGCATTTGTTCCAATTTTAAAACTATAATAAAGTTTTATAAAAATTAATTAATATTTTGATAAATAAGTAGAACATTTTTTTAAATTTATCAGATACTATGAGTTATGGAAATACTCTCAAAAATAACAACCAAAATCCTTACCTAACCAAATAATTTCGATATCCTTAAATGGTAGACATCTCTATTAATCCACGTCTGCTGCCTAGTGACTACTACATACTAGAGATTATAAATAATATTAAATTACCAAGTTGAATATTCGGTAAATCATCCAATATATTCCAATCGATAATTAAAATTGAATTTGTCTAATATTTATCCAGATAAAGAAGAGAGGAGGGAAGCTTTTAAAAGTAAAGGACTAAGGATTAGTTGGGGTAAAATATAATTTATATGAAGTATGATTTTGGTAAAAAAAAAAAACATAGAGCAAATAGGGAAAGGCAAGTAATAAAGTTGAGTAGGGATATAGTGAAAAAGGGTCGAGAGGTTCAAGTATTTAGGGTCAGGTCTACAGATGAATGGTGATTTTGAGAAAAATATGAAACATGGAATAAATTGTGGATGGATAAAGTGGAAAGAAGCCCAGGTGTTTTGTGTAACAGAAGAATCCTAATTCGGTTTAATGGAAAATTATATAAGATGGTAGTTAGGCTTGCAATGATCTATGGATCAAGAGTATTGGGCAGTGAATAGGAATACAAATAACAGTATGAGTGTTGCAGAAATTAAAATGTTAAGACGGATGAGTGGAGTGACTAGAGATGACAAATAAGAAATTAATATATAAGAGGTAGTATAGAAATGGTTCGAATAATGAACAAATTTGGAAGAATTGATTGAAATGGCTAGGGCATTTTTTAAGAAGAGAAGTGACAGATCCAGTAAGAGTAGTGAAGAGAATTTATATTGGAGGAAAGAGGGAAAAAAGAAGACCAAAAAAAAAAGTTGAGGATGTAATAGAGAGTTGTATTACATGGGCGGGTGTAAGTTAGAAGAATTCGAAAGATCATGTTCTGTGGAAATTAAGGACTAGGACGGCCGGTAAACGGACACCTAGATCCTCTACATAGTAGATCTCCTATCCCCATCTAGATCCCTGTAATCTACAACCTCCCTGTAGCCAAATTGATCACCCGTCATTTAGATCCTTTAATGTCAATTAGACCCCTTGTGTCAACTAGATCCTATGACATTTAGATCCTCCTACACAGTTTATGCGTCAACTAGATATTGTGAATAAATTGATACATATTATTTTGATGTATAACATTGAATGCCGATCAAATATGATAACGAAATATGAACATTTTATATGAAATCGTTTGTTGGTACGTGCCGATTATAAAAATAATAAATAAAAGTGTTTTTAATGGAAAGATATCCTTTTTACCTACCTATGATTAAATTAAAAGTATTGAGCCATGTATCTACCTATACCTAAATGAATAAAAAAATTTAAAAATTAGTAAAATAAGTACCTTCTAATAATATTACTATTTTATTCCATGTACCGTTGAATAATAAAAAACAGTTTTATTCTTAACCACCCATTAATGGACCAGGTAGTTAAAATTTACTTCTACGGAACGTTTATAACTTTACTTGATTTTGGTTAATTTAATGCTTTTTTCTTTATAATTTTTTTTTTTTTTTTAGAAATGAGAGTATTGTAATCATTCGGGGGCAAAAATTCAAATGTAAACCCACAATTCTTCACAATAATACAAATGTAACTAACAATATAAACATATTGTTAAAAACAAAAGTACCTACCTAATCATTTCTATGAGTTAGTAGGTTTTTAAATAAATATTCAAAAAAATATGAAAGAATTGGGTATACTTATATCACAGAGTTTTATTATATAATATGCATAATGCATAGATAATAATCTATTATTTTATTATTATATTGATAATATGATGAAAAATAAATACCAGGCCTCGACAATTAGTTCTCTATTGTCATTTAGATCCATCGACATCTAAATCCCGATGAGTTTCACCTAGTTCCCTTCGTCATTTTAATCCCTCGACTACTAGAACTCCTTGAGTGTTTTTATCTTGGGGTTTTAGTTGACGGGGATCTAG
Source organism: Pemphigus obesinymphae (assembly GCA_025469235.1). NCBI lineage: Eukaryota > Metazoa > Arthropoda > Insecta > Hemiptera > Aphididae > Pemphigus > Pemphigus obesinymphae. Next base: position 2,331 of record JAIPRL010004412.1, on the reverse strand, counting down.
GTGATATGTCACCGGACGGACGACCCTAAATAGTTGGGAGACATGGCGAAGGATGAGAAAAAGAAGTATACAAGTATAGGTATTCCAATAATTAAAAATAATAATAATAATGAAAATAACTCATTAGGATTTTTATTTGAACACATAACATTCGGTCGTAGGTAAGTATAGTATATAGTAGTAATGTAGTATAATATAGTATACAAGCCTATACTTTCTTAATGAATTTAAAATACAAAATGTAATGTAATAGATTTAGACATAATATATTTTACAATTTTGAATATTATATACGTTTTTTGTTTTATTTAAGAAAATGAAATGAATATAACAAATAACAATGTTACTAAAATTAATTAGTACCTACTTATAGTACCTTTTACTAATTATTAGTAGTATAGTCATAATTAGTGCTTAAATATCAATGTTTTTTTTTTTATTGAATACTTGACACTATATGTTTTTCAAGTTACAACTAGGTTTCAGATATATAGATACTTATTATTAAATAACGCTTTTTTTAAAAAAAAAAAAAAAAAAAAGTAAATGTTATGTTTCCGTATTATTTGTAGTTTTGAAAATGTTAGGACATTATATTTAATTTTCAACACCTAGAAATTAATTTTTCTATTTATCTTTTTGTATCTTATTATCTATTTATATTTTATCTTCAGAGATTTTAGATCCTAAATCTATTTTTCGGCTCTTTGAAATCTGGTCCTTAGCGATAAGTATATTAATTATACATATTATTGATCATGCATTCAAAATACAGGGTTTTTAACAAGCGAATTTTTCTGCACAATTCTTAACAATAAAATTTTGCAATAAAAAATGTTCGGTAAAATGTATTATAATAAGTAAATTTTCATTTATATGGACCGAGCACATATCTCTAATAAAATTGTATACTAATTTCTTTCCCTTGCCATTTGGAAATTATAATCCGTTACGTGTGTCAAAAGTCGAATCGATCAAAAATCTGTTGAGCTGTATATGCTGTAGGTTGGAAACCGGAGAATAAACACTCTAAAAAATAACACGAGAAGACATTATAATATGTGACAAAAGGTCATCTGTGTGTGTGTGTGTGTCGGTACAAGGATATAGGTTTATTCTTTTTCCCTTTAAATATAATACAATATTTCCCCCAGTTATTTTATTTTATTTTTTTTTTTTTTTGTCGTTCAACCGAGCGCAAGTAATCGTGGCCCACAGAAGGCGTTTGTATTTTTATTATTTTTTTGAGACCGGGGTAGGCAGCCCGAGGCTTAATAAATCCAATATTAAATACCCACCATTCCCGACCAATTTTCTAACACATTTAACACGAATGAAGAGGAACACACTTAGCGGCCTTTTTTTATATATATATATATATATTATTATATCATTTTAATATTAAAGGAAATTCGTCGCAGCGACACGGGATGCGTTTGTGTACGTTTATATACGTGTATTCGTTCCAAGTGTATAATAATATTATATGGCGCGGAACCAGATGCTCTCTCGGAGGACGTTTTAGGGGAAGATAGACGAGGTGGTTTATGGGTAAAGGATTTGACGAATATTGTCTTGTCTGTACCGCCGAAATCACGGTAATCATATTCAAATCCATTCGACTATATGCAAATACATGATACATTGCCGTATAGGTACAATGTGCGCGCCGCCGCCGCCGCTGCTGCTGCTGATATTAGACACGGGTAATCCGTTAACGAGACGTGATTAGAAACCGTAATGTACACCCTTGACGTGATCGGGTTAAGTATACGATGAATTCAAATGAGACAACCACGACAGTTGTGAAGTCAAAATGATTATAATATATATATAGGTACCTATATATATGGTTCCGGTGAATAATAATTTACGTTACAATACCGAGTGACGGTATACATATAGGCACTCTCCGACAAACAATATAATATTCGAAATGCTCTTAAATAACAATCATTATTATTATTATTATTATTATTATTATTATTATCCGTAAAGTGAAAATGAAAAATATTCAGTTTGATACGAATTATTAGTTACTATAGGAATTCGTATTCGGGGCAGTGGTTGAATTGGAAAAAAAAATGAGGACGGACTCTGAGCTTAGTTCAAAAATCAGCGTTCCGGGACATATTAGAGAAAAAATAAACCGTGGAGGACTTCGTCCCCCACACCCCCTATCCAAATTTTCTTAACCCGGGGACATTTTAAAAAACATTTTAGATTATTATAGAACACGAACGAGTAGAAAAATCCAACATTTTTTTTTACATCATTGTTAGGTTACATATTTTCAAGATAGCATAGTTTAAGCATTCCTCTTTCAAAATA
>JAIPRL010004411.1:0-38512 GCA_025469235.1 Pemphigus obesinymphae | reverse complement strand
CGGTATGACTCATCGATCGATAAGCACACGGCGATACCATATGGCCGGGGTTCATCGATAAATGACGTCATCTGTTCTATAAAAGGGAATGTATACGCGCCGAACGACTCAGTAGTTGTTTAACACTAAAGATGAGAACATTGTTTTCGAAATACGTATTTGTTAAATAAAAACAAATTCTTTTGTAGAAACTGGGTATTTATTTATATTTATAAATAATTCTACAAGTAACTCAACACCAAAATATGATAAAAAGTAAATTACAAAATTTACAACCTTTTTTGGAAAATGGAATTATAATAGTAGGTGGGCGCTTAATAAATGCAATTCATTTAGACGTATTCCAGCGCCATTCTATTTTAATACCCAAAAATAGAACTATTGCAAATTTAATATTACGAAATGAACACGAAAAACTATGACAACTCAAACGATGTAGGTTAAAAGTCGAATAAAATATTGGATCATCGGTGAAAAAAATACGGCTTGACATATTTTTCATAAATGTAAAGGTGTTTTCAACTTCGACCAGCAATAGTAGAGGCTATAGTGTCAAACCTACTAATCGGATGTCTAGAGCCGAGTCATTCGTTTAAAAAATGTGGTGTGGATTATGCTGGTCCTATTTCTATAAAAACCAAGTCTGCGAAGAAATGCCTCTATATTAAAAGGCTATATAATATGTGTTTTTATATGTTAGTACGCGAGCCGTGCATATCGAGTTAGTAACGGATTTAACTACAGAAGCTTTTTTATACATATTTAACGTTTTATTGGACGTCACGGAGTATGTTTCAATAATATATAATATAGTGACAACGCTACAAACTTTATCGAAGCTAATAAAAAATTACAAAAATTAATTTCAATCAGATGAGCATCTAAGCCAAATGTATAATGCTTTAATAAAGGAGGGTATAAAGTAGCATTTTATTCCGCCGTTATAAAACGATTTATATTTTATTACTACCGTGATTCATAAATTATTATCCCAGATAATGCATAAATTATTCGAAGTAGACATTTTTAACGGTACAACACTTAATAATCTATAGTAATTTACATGTACTTGAGTTTGCTTTCAATGGCTTCGCAAGAGTAATAGTATTAAGAAGACGCTTCATTAACAAATTTTCATAGTGATTCGTACTTTTGGAATTCAAATGCTACTATATTTACGATAAATATAAAAAAATAATTTTTACATTGTCTAAAAGGTGAAAACTTTTTCTACATTAAGTTGGGATTAGATTTTCAAAAAAATAATGTTTTATTTTTATATTTTATACAATTAAATATTTCCTAATACGCCTTTTTGTTATGCTATATTTTTAGTTTGTGAATACGAATTTTAAAAATCGTCTGCTAACAAAAATTATTCAAACTTTTCATCTTTTAAACGACGGTACAATTTTGTTTTACTTTCTTTTGAAGTCACATGGTAATTAAATTGTATAAACATGTTAGTTATTTTAAATAAATACAACGATGAAAAATGGTATGGATACAGGTCTATTTTTCATTACTTCTAAAATATATTTAAATACTTAAAGATTGTTTATTTTAAGTATTTTTTTTTAATAAAAATAAAAAAGAATTAAAATTCTTTGAACCCCTCGAAAATCCGGTGTGGTGTGGTGTCCTCACAATAAACGCGTACAATATAACATTATCATACTATACACTGGTATACTGCTGGCGTACATATGCTGCTCATAGTCTCCTGGTATCAAATATCTTCTCTAACCCCATGCTTAATTGTATAATCCCTGCATAATAAGATATAATTTGTTATAACCCCTATTTTTAAACTTTATATGTTGTCTTTATACACATTTATACACATTTTGGTGGATGGCTTATTCCAATATGCAGATATAAAAATAAATTCTCAATCAGGGGATCATGAGTACAAATAAATAACGATTATTCAGTCGTCTTTGACCACAGTGGACGATGACGCACTACGGAAACACGTATAGCCGTATTTTGTCTAAATCATGAATGCAGGATTACGTATTACACAATGCGTCATACATAATAAGGTTTTTGTTATTGGATCGCGATCAGAAATGCATGTACTAAGGTAAATCTGTAACATCGTCTGCCAAGCAACATTTGCGTGATATCAAATACGAGTGTGACATGAATTATAGGCGGTTGACTGATAACATGATTTTTTAAATAATTATTTTCCGTTATTGATTAATGGATTGTTATAAAATATTTCGTCACAGTCAGTGGCGTATCTAGGTGGGTGGGAAAGGGGATGGAGTTTGGATTTAGCGTACTAGAAAGACCGAAATATATATATATTTTTTAACGTTTCTTCGAATAAAATGTTATTAGTGAAAGTATTTTACTCGAAATATTGAACGTACACATTTTTAAACAGAATAATGAAGCGTGAAATATAATTTTATTTTATTTTTAACATAAAATAAGTGTATTCTTGAAAACTGCTGATAATTTAAACTTTTAACGGATATTCTGTGAATAATATAACTCTTTAAATTCATAAAATAATTGTTTAAGAAATTATTTATATAAATATATCCACCCCTCTCCCAAATGGTAAAATCCTAGATGTACATATATCGAGTGTTATGAGTTCAAACTGGTGACGATGGTACCATTCGAGTAGCAATCGTACTGGTGCGAGGGAAGAAAGTCTCTAGAACAGTCCGAAAGCTATGTCTACTTCCTTTTGATAGTAACCACCCATAAACACTCATAATATATATATGTTTTTTGTTTTTTTTTGTTTAATTATTCTATTTAATTAATTTATATTTATTGGGTTGTTGAAAAATTAGTTATGTACTTTACTTTATTTATTTATTTATTCTTTTGGTTGTTTTGTTTATTATGTTATTTGTATTCTAATTTTTCAAGATGTGTGGCATGTTGACGGGCATACTAAATTTCGATATTTTGAGAAATCTGGGTTCCTTATCGAAAAGCGATTATCTCGATATTTGTTCCTGTTACTAGGCCGGTATGTAGTTCGGACTTCAGTGTGTGTTTTGTACTGTACGTGTGCGCTCAACACTGTCTTCGCCACTCGTAAATAAAGAAAATATAATTATACATTTATTTAAAAGTTTATACCTTAATAAGTTAAATATATATATACCTAAAATCCACTATATTCTCGAAGGCAACAAGAAGTTTTACTTTTATTCTCATCTTCACTCTAGCTTGTTTTCCAAAATTATTCATTAATATAATATCTGCATATGAAACTTAAAGATTATTATTTTTTATCTTTGTTTCAATAAAAACAATGTTGTACATTCATTTGAAAAACAATTATAAAATATGAAACCAGGGCCAGCACAAAGAAATATCATCAACTTTTTTCTGATTTTGCCGACTATACAATTTATAGGTTATTGACTTTCTATTTCGGCTGACAGCTTTATTTCCCCAACTGCTTTTTAGAGACTTTTTAGAGACTTTTTATATTTCCCTGTATGCTATTGCAGACTGTTATTTTATGTACATACATTAAAATAGCTATCGCATTTACATAATGAATACTTAACTAAAATAATATAAAATTAATACTCGATGACGTAAATACATTACTAAAGTATACTATATAATAGATATAATATACTGGAGTTGTCGAGCGATATTGTTGACAGTAATATATAGGTAGTATGTGAATATTTTCGGTTTCTTTAAACCATTATTTTCGGGAAAAAAATAAGTAAATATATATATAAATTATAATGATTATTGAATTATAGACCTCCTTTTATTTAAAGTGGGAATGACATTTTATAAGCAAAAATATAATGTGCAAAAACGTTTGAAAATTTTTATTTTATTTTTTTTCAATGCTATATAAACGTGAAAAATGACTTTGATGTATAGGTGTGTACCGATTTATATAAAAAAACACCGTATACAATTATTAGACAGTATCATTAATATTTCAATATCAGCGATAATATATAAGTATTGCATTAAGATTTTATGTGTCATAATGGTTTTATAAATTAATTATTGTATGAATTCAATAGATAAAATATAATAACGTTTATTGATGGGTAATTTAATATATTTTTGAATATATAGTGGAGCGAGATTATTGTATAGATACTCTCGTTTTATTTAAATGTTTTAGGCAAATTAATAACTCTAAGAATACTTAGTCACTTAGTTACTAAAGTAAAATTGGTTTAATACAGATTACGAGTTGTTTTTGTCATTTTTAATAACTTTCAGAATAATTATTAAAACCAACAAAAAATACTCATAAATTTCATTCAATTATTTTGGCTATGGTGATAATATTAAATCAGAATATATTAATAATTTTAAAATTAACATAACTGATTTTTAGTTCAAAGTTACTTGTTATTTATTAAGAGGATGTCACACAATGCTACACTGATATAAAAATCAACTGAAAATCTAGAAAAAACTGCGGGACTTTGGAATATCAGATTTAAATAATCCTAAAAAAAATTTGAATTTATAGATTTATCTACTAGAGATCGGCTGAGACGATTAAAAAAAAATAAAATGTTGGCTATGGTATTTATCACATATTATCATTTAAAAACTGTGTTGTATAAATATGAATTATATTTCAATATTTATTGGTAAATAAAAAATGTCCCGATCGATTCACAAAAGACATGTCGACAAATTCAAATTTATTTTTAGATTTTAAATGCGACTTTCTAAAATTCTAAAATTTTGTCTAGCTTATATGCCTGTTAAATAGAAATATCATAATTATACAACAATATAAAACAATAAAAGTATGGTACGAGTCTATATTTAGATTAATTTTAAAATGTACTTAAATATTTCAACATTTTTAGATTTTTATTTTTCAAAAAATGTCTAGAAAATTGCTTATACAGAACCCATTAAAAATCACAGATGTAGCGTTTTTTTGTGTTAATAAATGTATATAATAATATATTAATTTTGTTTTCCAACTTTATATAGGTGCCTAATGTACATAATTTATACACTATACTCATAAGCGCCACTAGAGTGGGGCTTTGGGAAATTTTCTAAAATTATTCATTCCCCCCCCACCATGAAATAAAATTGTTTTCTTATAATTAATATTAAAATAATTGAGTTTAAAAATTCTTATTATTGATTTTTGTTGTTGTTTTATATCTGGTATAGAGAGGGAAAAACTCCACCAGATTTTTTTTTTTTTGATTTTAAATTCTGAGCGAAGCGAGGAATTTATTAGATTTAAGATGTGTTTTTTTTTAGGCTCTGAATAAATCGAGGAATGTATTGGTTTTACAACTGTGTATTTTATTTTTATTTATTCTTTTTTTATATCTATATCCAAAAAATCTATAAGAAGAAGTGCTCCAATCATTACATTTAGTACTATTTTCTGGTAGTAAATTGCATTTAGTTGGTACTTTAAAAAGATAATTTTAATTTTTTTTAATTTTTTCGATAAACGGATAAGAAAAAACCGTAAAAAAATTAGCATAAAAATCGCTAATAGCATGACATTTTTACAACAAACGTACATATGTAAAATATTATACAAAAATAATTTTTACTCATTTTTAGGCTATTTATAACAATATTTAAATTTGAGACATTTAATTCATAATATTCTTGATTTTAATTTTTATGACTTGAATATTTAATACAGTGTTAAAAGTACGCCATTCTAGCTACGTACGAAAAATTTAAAAGTCAGTAAGTACAACATTTAATAATAGCCATTAAAAATTTTTTTTTTTTAAATACCCATTTAATTTTTTCGACATTTTTGTGTGTTTGAATTTTGGGAAAATAATGGATCTATAAACTTGAAATGTTCAAAAAATATGCATATTATTATTAGTTATTTATATCAATTTTTAATTTTGAGTAATTTAGTTCATAATAGTCTTAGTTTTAGGTTTGAAGACCTGAAAATTGAATACAATATTAAAATTACGTCATTCTAGCAACATATAAAAAAAAATTTTAAATCAGTTGGTACAATTAATTTTAATAGCAATATTTTTTTCAAAAATATGTAATATTTTGGTGTGAAATGTGTTCGAATTGCAGGGAAATAAGAAACATATAACTTAAAATTTCAATTAAAAACGTATTTAAGTATATTATAAAGGCAAACATTTTGTTTAAAAATATTTTCCTATTTTTGAGCTACTTATAGCAATTTTCAATTTTGAGACATTTAATTTATAATAGTTATAATTTTCTACTTCACAGGAGAATTCGAATATTTTTTTTTATGTATTTTTGATCAAATATAATAGTGAAGTCAAAATTTAGTGATCGAACTTGGTTTTAAAGTAATATCAAATTGAAATTTAATGATTTTATTACTATAACATTCGTACGTAGTATGGTAGTTAACGATGTTTTCGAATCTCTTTATTTCTAAATAATTTTTTGCACCTTTTGAATTTTGGTTTTCATTATAATATTATATATTGTTAGTATAACCTACAGTAATTTCAAGTATATCTACCGAAGCCTCTTCTAGAATCGTTTTTTTTTAGAAAGAAATGATTTATCATTGGTTTCAAATTCAATGTATCCGTCATCATTACCTATCCTACGTATGAAGTACTTCCCTATTTTTTATGTATTTCGTTTGGATTTGATGAAATTAGTTCCTAGATCCTAGTTTCACTTCCAACTATACGTCTATTATGTTATATATTATATTATTATAGTGTACTACATTATGGTATATTTATGAATGAGTAATATGTTAAAAGATAAAGCATCCATATGTTCACATCGTATGCATCGGACAGATCATATCAAACGGATTTTAGAATTCTTTACATAGTAAGTAATACAAATGCGTCCATATTGTCCACATAGTATGGACCACACACTTCGGCTCATCAGTAATGCCAACGAGGTTATTCGAAGAGTCAACTTTTCCGATGCATGCCGATGACGTCATACGGATTGTCGCGTACATACAGTCGCCGGCCGTCATTATTGAATTTCGAGACTTATTGTGTAGCCACGTGTTTTTGTTATTAATTTATTAAATTTATTATATACAAATCATGGACATTGTACACCTAATTACAATTATGCAAAAGTATGAAGAGTTGTACAATTTAAAACACCCTAATTATTCAAACCAACAAAGGTGAGATAATATCTGGGAAGAAATTGGAAACAGATTAAATCAAACTGGTAAGGTTTTTCAGTTTAAATTTGCAATCATTTCTTGAATATGTCATGTATCCATATGTCATGTTCTCTTTCTTTCTTCTTAATCTTCTTCTTCTGCTAACAAAGCAATCACGAAACGTTCTTCTTTATTACTTTCCATTTTGTCTCACACACACAATTTCCGTTCGTCTAGTCACTATGAACATGCGAATGCTATTATAAAAAAATCCGATTGCAAATGGCCTTAACGTCGGCAATCCGATTGCTATGGAAACACTGGACCAAAAATTGATCCGTCCGATGCGTATGATGCGAACATATGATCGTTTACCTTATTTGTATTATTAAGAAGTACCTACTAAAAAAATGTTATCATTTATCATTTATATTTGGTTGGATATTGAATATTCATAATAACATTAGGAATATAGTTATAATAAACATAAAATAGCAATATAATTTTCAACACAATTATTTCTAAAAAAATTAGTAGTTATTCTATTTCTGTGCATCATACGGAATTTACATTTAGTTAATAAAATTAGAAAAAAAATATATTATTTGAATACTAGAATTAATTAATAATGTTCATAAATCATATTTATCTATTTAACTACCTACTTATTTTTTTTATTTAAATTAACTATTTTTTTAATTTAAAAAAAAAGTGATAAGAATATCTGAAATAGAGAATTTACCAATAAAAGATAAAGAAAAGTGTAAGTTGTAAACGTTTAGATTAATGAAGTTAAGTTAACTAAAATCGGTTTTGAACTAATACTTACACTAAATTTGCTTTTAGTGCTCATTTAAATAACAATTTTCAACAAAAAAAAACTTTTTTTCCTAATGAAAAAAATACCATCTGAATTAAAATTGATCTTATAATTTGAATCTAAAATTAAGTTGAATGAAAGGTAGAAGTGACTTGCAAATGTTTTAAAATAAAAATTAAGAGATACCATATTTAACAAATGGAATTTTAGTATATTAAGGGCGAATCCCCCAATAATCAATAATTTCAAACCTATATTTATTGTGTTTATTTTTAATATTTTTTTTGACCATTGGATCGCAAGAAAACACCAATAAATTTATCATGTCGCATATATACAAAATATCACTGCTGTATTAACTGTAGAGAGACTACAAAAATCAACGACAATAACTGTAATAAATTTACTAATATATTAGAAATACAAAATAAAAACAAATTATAGCTAACCTCTAGCGACCTATAAGTTGAATTATTTAAATATAGGTACATTTTTACATGGTTTATGAGCTGTTTAAATTGCGATATTTTTAATTTTATTAACAGCTTATAAAACGTATATAAGTTGGTTAAAATGAAAATGCGTAAGCATGCTTTTTTTTTTAATAAATATCGTAATTGCATGGTAATTCAAAATGGTATAGATACGAGACTATTATTAAACTAATTTAAAAATAAATTAAAATATTTTTAAATTGTTGGATTTTCATTATTTTTTTTTTATTTAACAGGAATTGTCTACACAAAATTTCTTAAAAATTGAGTATATGGCATCCTCTTAGGTTGATTAATTATTTGTTGAAACATTGTAACATTTCTCACATTTAGTAATTTTTACATGAGTCAATTTTTCTTAGCACGATAATTTAAAAGTCCTCTTTTACAATTTAATTGTTAGAACATTTGTAGAACTTTGTTATTTCTATACATTTTCAAACATTATTCATTAATATAAATTGTAAAACTGAATGTAAGGATAGTTAATCAGAGTTAATTTTTTTTTCAAAAGGAGTGGACTGGGAGCAGGCATATGATAAAGAACAATGGAAGGAAATAGTTTTGGCGGCAAAGAGTCTAAATGGCTCGTAAAAACCTAAAAAAAAAAATCCTAATGTTTAAATAAATTCTATAATAAATATAATTTAGAAGTACACATTTTTCTCTTTATTCGTTAAGACAAATATACTGATTTAGTGCGATTCCTAATAACATATATTATTCTAAATTATATATATTTATTCTTATGTTATAATAATATCTATACTAGCCGTATAGTAATCGTACGTTACAATATTTGAAAACAAACAATTGTATTAATAATTTTTTTTTAACCAGAACTACTGAGTGAGATCAATTTTTTCCCGTATAAATGTTTTTCCCCTAATATTTTATAGTCAGAAAGTGATTCTTTTTTTTTTTATCGAACATCATGACTCATAAAGGTATACAAAATCAAATATGCTCTGCTATGCTCGGTACGTACAAAAATGGAATATTACCTAGTCTATGCACATTTCTCTATTTTAAACTTTAGAGTCCGATATAGTAAAAGTAAAACTTATATAAAACTGAGGTGGAATACAATTTAATCCGGTTTATAATGAAACTAGGTTAAGAGAAGCTAGGGGAGTGATTATCTCTCCCAAATTCCAAATTAATAGTTTCAGATTTTTAGTTTATTGTTTTAATCTAGTTCATATGATAAAATTGATGAATTAATGAATTAATTAAACCACAAAACAATATTGAGTGAATATATTTGTATATTGATATCATCACGGACTATATTGTGTTGCCAACTTAGATAAATATAACTATTATATGGCTGACTCGTTCTTATGAATGAGGTTTTCCACCATTAGCCGTGTGGGTAATATTTGCATATGCTTTGTTTAGACTAACGTATAATGACACAACGTAGATCATAGATTTCATAAAACATTTTAAAATCGATTAGTTTGAGTTTTTAAACATACATTTAGACACCTTATGTCCCTTTCATATCCACCTGTCATTAGTAACTAATACATAATTGATTGTTTATTTAATTACTAGGGAGATAGTATTATACGTTTTTTATTATATTTATTATATAGGTAGTTATGAACGGTGTTCATTTGGTTACTAGGAGAATATGTATGATTTGTTAGGTTTTATAATATTTTTTACTTATTGTTTAAAATACGTTTTTAAACTGGAAACTCTTGCGGAGTGAGTTTTCTGAATTTGTTTATAATAAGTAATTAAATTAACAAATATAAGTAAATCATAACTTCTTGAAAAAATATTATGATTCATATATTGGGATTATAAATACCTGTCTAGGTAAAATAAAAAAAAAAACACATTTTCCTTCTCATTTTACAGACTTTGTTAAAAGTTTATGGTTAAAAAATATTAAAATAAACATTATGCAAAGTATCTAATTAAATTATAAACTTTATAATACTTTGTTTTATGTATACTTGTTTGGTTGAAAATGTTGGTTTTTCATTTTATCTTATTGTGACCGTCTTCATAGTAACACCGGAGCTGTAAAGAGAAGTCGGCTATCTATTAGTTCTATGTATCTATGGCCCCCACATTTCAAACGTTATCTTTAGACGGTGATATTGATGTTTAAGATCAATGTCGATGTTCTTATTGGCAATTGGCAAAGAACATGGATTACGATTTTTAAATTTGGACAATTTCTCAATTGTCCTAGGGATCCAAAATCCTTAAATTCTTCTACTCACGTCTTTATTGTGAATATAAGATTAGCACGGGTGTATGTGTATGTGTGTATATAAGACTAACACTCTCAAAAAAATCTAGTTACAGTTTGTTAACACCCTAGTTGTGCCCATGATCCGATTACTATACCATGAATTTAAATATTATTTAAATTGTAAACTACAAAAGACACACCTTTAAATTATAAAATGTAAATAATAAGATAATATACAACTAGATAAGATATATAAACAAATATGTGTTTGAAGTACCTATTTAATTTATATATAGTATATAGTACTTATATTACTTAATTATTTAGTGATTTTATAATATTATATACTGGTAATTGAAAAAATAATAAATAGTAGGTACGATATTATTATACAATTAAAATTATTAATTTATTCGTCCAATACATTTAATTATTGGAAAACGTAATTTTAATTTAAAGTACTTAAAATATGCAGAAAATATATTTAAACTACAAAAAGTATTCAACTATTCATTCGTACCTACATACTTGGTAGCTGCAACATTATATATATAAATTATATTAATATGGGTATTTTAAATCAAAAAAAATTACCTTTAAGTTTTGATTTGTTTTAATTTTTTTGTGTCTTATTATATTCTGTTACCGTAAAATTTATAAAATAAATATATTATCATGAAAATTTAAAATAATTTAAATATCCTGAATGAGAAAATTTTAGAATTAAATTTAAGTAAATAAATAAATAAAAATACATTTTCTCCAAAATTAAAAATAGATTTATGAATGCAATAAAAAATAATCATGATATTCTTACAGTAATTATCTACATTTATTTTTAATAGCACTTTCACAGAATAAGTCAAATTATTTTCTTGTGAAAAATATGACCTCAGTTCAGTTATAAAACATTAAAATAAACATTTAAAAATTTTTAATTCCACTTTTATATGGTCCAAATTTATGTAGGTAGTGGAAATTTTTAAGGTTCAGATTTAGACATCTCATATTTCAGGAATTAAATCTATCAACGAAATATGATAAAATATATATATTGTATTACCTAATTAATTAAAATACATTGTATTTGGTTTTTTAGCGACTTTGGGAGCGATGGCTATGGGCACTATTTTGGGATGGTCATCTCCAGCACAATTATTGTTGGCTCAGAATAAAAATATTAAAGTTACAGACGACGATGCAAAAGTATACGGTTCCGTCTTTGGCCTTGGAGCGGTTATTGGTGCTCTACCCGCCGGTACGTTGTCCAATATAGTCGGCCGCCGCTATAGCATGATACTATTCGAGCTATTTGTCATTGTGGGTTGGGGTTTTCTCATACTATTCAATGCGATTTGGATGTTAATTGTAGGAAGAATATTACAAGGCATCGGTGTTGGTGCCTTGTGTGCAATCATACCGACATACGTTGGAGAGATTTCGCAACCGCACATTAGAGGTAATCATTAAATACGAACAAAAACTGTACGAGTATTTAATATATATATATATATAAACAAATAAATAAATAAATAAATTGTATTTTTAAAAAGCCTTTAAATACATTTGAAAAAAAGGTTAAAGAACAAATCTTGTTCCATACGTTTAATCTAAACCTATATGTATAGGCTATACCTATTAACCTTTTAATAGGCAGAAATATTTTAAATATTTTGTATTATACGAAACAGTAGCATAAATAAAAACCACTCAATATTATCACTCAATAATATATAGTTAAAAATAATCAGATGATGATTGTATACACGTATTATTAATTATCATGTTTAAAGATATAAGCTAGAAAAATTTTAATTTAAAAATTTTTTTTTCACTGATTTTTCTAAAAATTTTCAATAGTCAAAATTTGAAAAATTTTATTTTTATATATTGAAAAAAAAATTGAATTATGCTAGGTTTTAATGATTGATAATACTGTTCATAATATTCTATGGTGATACTGGCCACTATATCATGGATGCTTATACCTATGTCGTCGTTATCACATCTTGTGTACCTATACATCAATTGATACATTTTGCAGTAGATAATAATTATAATTACAATTTATTTTTCATTCTTTTAAAAAGCTAGTAAAAATTTAAATAGGTTGACATTTTTTATATTGATCAAAACGTTAGTGTCATTTAAGATTATGATGAGAGTCACATACGACCTGAGCTATGGATTGATATTAAAATCATTAGAGCCTTATAGTCTTATGGAAAATAAATACATTTGGTGTAAAGAATTTAGTATTTAATAAAATATAAATGTTTAACGTAAATAATTAATATATGTAACAACTAGAAATTCGTACGCCCCATAAGATATTAGAAGATATTATAAGGGTATATTAGAAATGAATTTTTTAATATTGAAATTTGTGATCGTGGCAACACGCACTAAAATTACCACGACAACTTGATTTATTATTTTCCCATTTTCCGTCATTTTATTTTTTTTGTAACATCAGAAAAATAAAAATAAATGACCTTTTTTAAAACAATAATTAGAATGAATTTAAATACGCCTTCAAAACCATTAAAATAAATCTCAAATCTCTTACCTCGATTCCTTCTTCCAAAAAAGTGTAAACATACAAAAAATAAAAATTAGATAACAGTGAAACAGATAACTGTGAAACCAATAGAATCCTCACTTCACTCAGAATTTAAAGCTAGTAAAAAACATTAGAAAACAACACATACATCAAAATAAGTCAAAATAAGGATTTTCCAATTTCATATATTAAATTTTTATAACATGACATAAATTTCCATAACTCTCTGCTAGGTTTTATGTCAAATCCGAAAAATTAGCAAATACTTTAAGTCCCAAACCCTATTAATAACTAATAAGATCAATAAAATGTACACAAAATATTATTATTCTGAATATAAAAACGTTTTTCTGAGATACCTTCTTAATCCACAATCGCAATAAAGTATAAACTAAAAAATATATCATATCATAAAGTTATTATAACATGCGTTACAACTATGGACTAATCCACCGCCATAGTAGATTAAATAATCTAAATATAACTCTTAATGAATATAAATAATATTAAATTATGTTAACGGGTTACTGTCATCTATAATTTATTTTTTATTTATAACATTATAAAAATGTAACATAAAAGACTGTAATACTCCTGCATTTGCTTTCTCTATCATCTAATCAACTGGTGATATAAAAAATGTATGTTCGGGATTCTTATTACAACTTCATCAATACTAATATTAGTGTAAATTAACCAATAATAACATTTTTAGACGAAATTTTAATTTTATGAGATATGCTTAACTATTTTTATATCCCAATAATTTTAATACATATACATATCATATATGTAATACATACAAATACATATATATATATACGCTACATAATATAAAATATCAAATTGATGAAGTTGTAATAGGAATACCGAAAACAAATTTCATAGGTTAACCAGATGGTTAAATAGAGAATGGAAATGCAAGTGTGACGTTGTCTGAAAGTTGTTTTTGTATAAAAATAGTAAAAACTTGTAATAATTAAATTGATTTTATTAATAATTATATTGTTAAAGAATATGTACGATTCAAAAATCAAAATCATATACATAACCTAATAGATAATAGAAACAAACATTATACGAATAATAAAAATCAAATAAAAATTTATATTTTAAAATTAAAGTTCCATTTAAAAATAATGTTCTTTGCATACAGTCCTTTCCATATGAACTTAACTTATCGATTGAAATATATTTGTTTATGCATTTTCTAATATGCATTTATATATTTTGCAGGAAGTTTAGGATCTATATTTCAAATTTTCGTCGTTATCGGTATTCTTTATGCCTATGTATTTGGCACGTTCTTAAAGTACATAGTATTCAATATAGTATGCGGAATATGGACTATAATACACTCGATTGGGGTACTATTCGTACCTGAATCGCCATATTTTTTATTAATCAAGGATAAAGACGATAAAGCCCTAGCGTCGATGGAAATATTGCGTGACGAGAATGAAGGTGATGTCGCAAAGGAAGTAACCGCCTTAAAGGTTTAACAAAACGTATATAAATAACTTTATATATTTGCAGTATGCACGTTTTAAAATTATTGAATAAATTTTTTTTTATAGAGTCACGTTGAAGAGCAAAGGACTCTGAACCACACATTCTGGACGGTGTTTGCTGATCGGGTCAATCGCAAATCTCTATTGATCGGAATTGGTTGTATGTTTTTCCAGCAGACATCTGGAATAAATGCTATCATCTTCTATATGGGTGACATTTTTAAAATTACCGGTAGCAACATTAGCCCAGAGACATCATCAATTACAGTTGGAGTTGTTCAGGTTTCTCTACTTTTTTTTATACATACTTACTATCTTTTAAACCTCAATACAAGATAAGAAGTCAAACCTTTAAGTTGGCATACGTTTCATTAAATATAAATACCATTATCTTCTAGTCCGAGAGAAAAAAAATGTAAAAGTGATAAAATGTTTAATTTTTATGATATAAATTATTTAAATTCATATACATATTATGAACAGGTATTTAAAATAATTTTAATATGAATATAGGTATGATCAAAATTCATATTATAACGTAATTTAATAATATATAACTAATAATTTTTTATAATTAACCTTTTGCCATATTTCAGCTAATTATGACGTTTATAACGATGGCAGTTGTAGACAAAACTGGGCGTCGAGTATTATTGATAATTTCATCAGTATTGATGAGTTTATGTTTCATTGGCCTGTCTATTTTCTTTTTTATGAAAGATACAAACAAAGAATCCGTTACCAATATTGGATGGTTACCACTGGTTCTCATTGCTACATATATTTCGGCCTTTTCTATTGGCTTTGGCCCTATTCCATGGGTAGTAATGGGAGAAATATTCTCTACCGAAGTATGTTCAGGTTTTGTAAACCACTTATTATGTCATATGATTAAAAATATAATTATATTACTGAATATTATTTTAAAACACAAAAATATTATTACCAATTCATGTATCTTTAGGTTAAACCATACGGTACGAGTTTAGCAACTGCTACAAACTGGATAATGGTATTTATAGTAACATATTTACCAGGAAAAATTACCAAATTAATTGGTTTTAAGGGTCTTTTCCTTACATATAGTATATTTTGTTTAATCGGTGGATTGTTTGTGATATTCGTCATTCCAGAGACGAAAAATAAAAGTTTAGACGAGATACAATCAATGTTGGCCGGTGATTCGACTCCTAAGCAACCTAATACTAATATATCAAACACTTAATATTGTAAATTATATATATATATATATATATATATATATATATATTAATGAAAATTTTTATTTATTTTTCATATTCATTTTTTTATATTTTCTTTGTACTTTAATAAAACATTTTTTTATAAATCCATAAATTATAAAAAAGGTAAAATCATGCATAAATCATCATTAAGTAAAATAGTTTTATATTAATTTTTATAGAAGTTATTTATGAAAAAAAAGAACTATTACCTAGTATTATTTAGTATATAATCAGGTCTAGAAACAAAATATGTAACGCGAAGTCGGTAAACAATACCTCATATTTAGAAAACTAAAACCGCAAAAATATGTTTTAGGTATGTTTTTGTTTTTTCATAACAACTTGACAAAATTGTCATGAAAAGATATTTATTTTTATTTAAAATAATATTAATGATTAAAATTCTTATTGTTTAAATTGTTTGCTCATCGACTTACAACATACCAGTTGTTCGGACCGGGAGCGTAAAATATTATTACGATTATTAAAATATTATATTAAATAATATTATTATTATTATTATCTGTTACCTAAGATTGCTCATCATATCTCCAATATTTATGGGTCGTCGGTATAAAATACTAGTGAACGTACCCGGTTACCAATATCACTATTGTTTTATATTCGTCAATTTGGCTTACAGTGATAGAGTATAGTGGTATGATAGTTAATTGAAAATTCCCAAAAAAATTTAAAAAAAAAAAAATGGTAAATTAAAGTTCTGGTAATAAGATATCGTAGGTGGTAAGTAATAATCAATAAAATTAATAAAATGTATACAGTATAAATCACAGTAACCCAGAAATTGTAATAAATAGGAAGGTACATAAAAAAAGACACCTTTAGTCCATTGGCTCATAAACAAATATAAATAAATATAGATAAGTACTCACATTATAAGTCAGCAACAGACTAGCTAGCGGAACCCCTAAACCTAAAATAAATAAAATAAAACACAAAAATGGTAACAACATTGGTTTCACAATAATGGTTATTTGAGCCAATTCATTTGAACAATGATTAAAATATATACATATTACAATAAGTGCCCGATCCGGATATAGATATTATACTGGTAAATTAGTTATAGGCTAAAATAAAACTATAATTAGGCTAAAAATTATACGAGGCTATTGGCTATTTGAGCCTATTTTGAACATCCCTGTACAACTTCAACGGAGAAAATCAAAGAAAAACAAGATTGCAATGGCGTACCTATATGTATAAGGGACGGAGAACCACAGCGAGTGTAGGACATTTAAATTTGTTATAACTCAAAAAACAGAAAATAATTTATTTATACCTAATATGTGTTTATGATCGGCATAAGTGGTAGAAGTTGTGACCGTGAAAATATTTGTTTTTGTATGACAGTGGTGAGTAGTGGTGAAATTAAAATGCGAAGGCTCATTAAAGAAGTCATAAAGTATCCGTGATATCGCAATTCTGGCGACAATACTGTTAGATGGAAATATTTCATAATTAGTCAAAAAAAAAATTTTAGCTTCATAAGACCGGTGATCAAATTAGATAAAATAAAAAACTGAAAACTTAAATTATTAAAATTAATACCAGTTCCGAGCCCTGTGTATAATGAATTTTTGCACATTATCAAAATGTTTAAAATGGTTAAAAATTGTTTTTAAAATTATATTTAGTATAATACAATATAGCATGTCTGTGTGCTAGTATACATTTTTAATACAGGTTATTAGGTACAGTTAGTGAATAGCTTACCAAATATCTATTTGGATTTTAAAATTTGTTTTTGGATTTTATATGGGTTATGATTTGGTTTTAGCAAGGCTGGGCATTAACGAGTTAATAAGTTAAGTTAATTTTAACATTTAACTTTTTATATTTGACTTTCATTAACTTAACTTATTTTTGGTTATATTAATTTTTAATAAAGTTACTTTTAATTAAAACTCAGTTGTTGGTTTTATTTTAAAATAATTGATATATTTTGATTTCATACTGTGTGTATAAAAATAGTCGTTTTTGTCGATTCTAATAATTATTATATTATATTAAAACAATTATTTATTTCCCAAAAATATAAATAAAACGAAAACACTTACCTAATATCATTGATTATATATTACATATAGATATAATAATATAAAAATCTCCCAGTAATAAATTGAGGAATATTTCAATATCAATGAGTAAACAATATTATTTGTCCTTTGCATTTATACAATTTATTTATAAAACAATTATGACACTTTTGAACCATTAATCACAGCGATAATATAATCGCCGATCTTGAAGACGTAGGTTTTCTATATTATAGTTATTAGTTAAATAGCTTGTTACACATCAAAACCATTTTTCACAAGCAACATCCATAATCCACGCCAAGTTGCCAATAAAAGTTATTTTGTTACACATTGTCGCGTTTTATACGAATGTATTATCACCACAGAATATTTTGTGTTTTCCCCAACAATTTTAGTACCTATTTTATATACCTACCCCGAGTCCCGACGGCGATTCCAGTTAAAAATGTCTAACCCGTCGCGTAGCGGTAATTCACACGGACGACACGGCACGCGCAAAGCATATTGTACTAAATTTTACATATTATTTTTCGAGCGAGTTTGCCGTGTGCTATTATCCCGTTATTATTTTTATTTTTTAGTTCTCAATATGAACTTGAAACTTCTGTACGTTTTTTTAAAATATTTTGTCTCATTATTTAAAACATTTAAAATTTGTTTTAATTATTACAATTTATGTTAACAAATAACAATGAGTGAACAATCAATTAGTAGTCCCGAAATTATTATTCGTAAACCTAAATAGCCATTTATTAATCAATATTTTGAACAACTATTTGATACAACAGACAAAAATTTTACTTTTAAACGCCTTCTTTGTGGCCCCCAAAAAAAAACGAATTTCAACATCAAATACATCAAACTCAAATCTTCGAACTCATATAAAAGTATGTACCTATATATTATTATTTGGAAAATAATATGGTTTAACTGACTTTTGAGTTTAGGAAAAAAACGCCCGGAATATCAATAAAGTCCATTTGTTTTTTTTTTTATTCGTATGACATCGTAAAATACTTTTCCATAATCAGATTTCGAATTTTACATTTTTAATCCTTTTTCACTTCATGGCTTTTGTGTCTTTATGTTTTTAACGTTTAAAATCTAAGTTTTCAAAAAATATCAAGTGCCTAGGTAGGTAAGTACCTATATAAATTATATTATGTAGTATCTATCGGGTGTCACTAATTTACTGACCTGACCAGCATTATATTGGTCCGACCAATTATATATATATATATATATATATATATATATATATATAATTATAATTATTATAAATATATAATAGTATTTTCAATAATATTATGTTTAAAAGTATATGTAATCATTCATATTACAAAACATTTACTTGATGACTTTTGCCTAACCTTATTAATATTTTTTAAAATTTTAAAATGCCAAAAGTTAAAAAATAACAGTATTTCTAAAAAATAATAGATATATAATATATATAACCTGTATATCTCAAATGTAATATTGACTCGTATAAAAAGAAAAAAAAATTAAATTAAGTTAATAAGTTACTTTTTTTTAAGCTTAACTTTTAACTTCATTTATTCATTAAGAAAAAAATAACTATTACTTATAACTTTTACTATTTTTTTCTATTAACTTAACTAAGTTAAAAAAAAAATCATTAACTTGCCCAGCATTGCTTTTGTCAGCACAAAGTGACGAAAATAGTGATGACAAAATATTTACATTTATAACAACATTTTTTAAGCTATATTTATATATGTTAATGAATTTATATTGTACACTTTTTTGTTTGATCGAATAATATTTAAAATCAATTATTATTAAATAGTAATGACCATTTCATCTGATATTATATTCTAATTTTTGGATGCAAAATATTTATTCAATATAATACATGTTCAAACTCCAACTGACATTTATAGTGAAATTTACAATTGTATATAATATAATAAATAAATTATGTATCTATTATAAAGTTAATTGTAAAAACTGAAATTTGGTAAACAGAAATGAAAATCTGTCAGTATAATGTTTAATCATTTTAATCCAATCTATTTCATCAGTAAGACATAAATATCAGATTAATGTATTAATATACCATTAGATTGGAATTAATATCTTTTAGTAACAAACATTAAGTATCTAAATCAGTTAAAACTGTTTTGAAAAAATTTTTCGAATACATTTTTAAACATTAATATAAATACTAATGTAAATACTAAATAAATAAATTATAAAAGGCTCTCACTTCCTGAGCATATGAATTTCTGCCTTATATATGTATTTTTTAGTTAATTTTTTATATAAAATTAAAAGTAATTCCATAAAATGTTTTAAAACGATTTTTTTTTATAAATAATTATTTTTATTTAAACTCTTCATAAATATTATAATTTAATCACAAGTTTCATATGAATAGCTTATATCTGCCGTATATTTAGTACCTATTATAATTATTAATTGTAACGAATAAAAATTTTAAATATTGATATTGGTGACAGGTCACAGCAATGAATTGTAAAAACCGACAAATGACGTTAGGAAACGCATACTTTGAGTATATTAGATTTCCTGGTTTCATTTTCCTTGTAACTTATGACTAACAAATTATAAGTACGGTCAGTTATGAAATTAACAATCAGATTTAAATAACATAAACCATTATAAATGTCTTGAAAATTAATTAATGTATTTATATTTCAAAATCCAAAAAATATGCTTAAAATAATATTGCATTTGTTAAGATTAGATCAACTTCGATTAAACAAATTGAAAACAAAAACATGCATGCTTAAATAGAAAAATCATTTATGATTATGATGTAGTCTCTAAAAGATATATCTTAAATTAATTATACGGTATACCTATTACTTTTATTGTTGATGATAAAGTAAAATATAGATATATAAACCGGATTGATTTATGATTAAAAGTTGTATACTTCAAACCAAATTAGATTTTTTTTTCTTCATTTTAATAAATAATGGATGTGAAAATGAAACTATAATTAAAATTATTAAAAAATTGTTTTCAAAAAATGCTCTAATACCTAATATTTGTTATTTCCAAAATAGTGAGAAACGCAAAGAGCCTAAACAAATTAATTATTATAATTATATAATTATATAAGTATATGAATCTGAAATACAATTCTAAAAAAATATTTATATACAATTCAAGTTCAAATAATACGGCAGAAAATTAATTTCCTTGACAATAAAATACCAAATTTTCAATATGCACATCAATTATTTTATTTATATTTAAGAAAAAATATTTTATATTCCTATATTTATATTGAAAAAAATAAAATATATATTTACAATTAATTAAAAAATATCAACATACTCTGAAAAAATGTATTTATCACTGTACAGATTTTTTAAATTCGTATTGCGAATTAGCGGTTTCATATTGTACACTACAAAAGAGACTATTATGCATTAACCATTTGCTAGTAACTATAACAGTGATAGCTAGGATAGATGGGTGGGTAGACGATACTACAAAGATAGTATATCGTATAGAAACTAAAATTTGGCTAAAATTTTAATGATAATTTTATAGTAAAATGGACTATTATTTTAGATTTCGAACCCTTTAGTTCTAAGCCAACCTAATATTTTAATAATTTGTTTGTATTTAAATATTATGCTCTATAATTATGATAAACTAAATGTATAGTTAGTTAGTAAAACATTAACGTTGTTTATATATATATATAAATTAGTTTTTGCTTAATAAATATTACGTACTGACAATTTAATAATTCAAAATTGTTAATATAGTTTTGAAAATAGACTATTCAATTACTAATATTTAAGTATCTATATCTACATTTACAATATTAGTATGCCTGTCGTCAGTGAAAACAGATTATGGTGTTTATCAGGAGTAGGAGAAGTGGTCCGTCTGCGCCGCCGCTGTGCTGCCGTAATGTTTCTCGGCGAACGACGGCACAACGACGATGTGTATAACACAACAGTGATATTTTAGCAGTCTTCCATAAATGAATAACAGATTTTTCAATTCATGAACATTCTTGCCTTGGTCGGGTAATCAAATTAGTCGTAAAATCAACTACACAAAAAAACTGGTAAGATGATTAAATATAGATTTTTTTTTTTAATATTTCAGTAATGATGATTATGATACATCTAAAAATTTCGATATTTTTCTGAAGAATAATTATTAGTTTTCTGAACTTTTTAGAATCTTGTTTAAAAATTACGTAATACACCTGGATTCTTAGGGGTTCTATTTATATATATTGTTCCATATATTGGATCATTTTAAGAATAATTTAAGTCTAATATTTTAAAAATGTTTAAATATATTTTAAGAGTAGGTATTCTAAAAATATTTCGGTTTCAGTGCTAGTTTTTATTGTTAGTATAATTACAATATTTATTTAAACCTTTTTATAAAATTATTATATTATTTCCGTGCTTTTTTTGGAAACATCTTATCATTGAAAATAATTAATATATAAATTATAATATAACTATAAATATACAATATATATTTTGTTTCGATATAACAACTGATTATATTTTAAAATATTATCTCAGTTGTATAACGGTTTTAAATTTAAAATTAAAAAACATGTTTATTTGGGTATTAAATAAAAACCAACACGTAGGAATTTAGAAATATATTAAGAACCAACTTTCCAGTTTCAATTATAATTTTTCGTATTTATTTTTTACTTTTGTACTTGTTTTGAATCATTTAATTACTTAGAACTGGGAGCAATAGTATTATTTTTAATAGTTATATATATATATTTATACATATTTTTTTTAATAAGAACAAATATGTAATAAAAACTAATTTAAAAAACTTCTTCTCTCTCATATAAAATGAGTACTTACCGTAAATTTAATTATTTATTGTTACGATTTATATAAAAACATAATTGATTTACTGTGACATTTTACGGTTATTTAGAAGAATTTAAAACTCTAAGCCATTAACATTTTATACTATGGTAGATAATAACAACATTTTCATGGCAGACAGTTTGTATATAGTATTATACGTCATATGTTCCCCGAGTCCTGATCACTTTGAGTAAACACATATTTCGAATGCTAATCTTCTACATTAATCTATAAAAATATATCTATTTTATGATAAAAAATTAAAAAAAAATAACTGTAAAATTTTTTAATCTATTAATATTGTACGTTTTAATCGATGGAAACAGACGAACTTCGTTATTGGCTGTGCCATAATCAATATTGTGTAAGAATAACTTTCAAATGATCTAACTAAGATAACAAATAAACCAGACTATTATTTTTGTATCTAGTATGATTTGTTTATAACTGTTGGACTTTTACCATAAATCTTATAATTTATTTATTTAATTTAATATTTTTATTGAAATCAGAACTGTGTACTGACATAAAAAAATATTAAACAATCCAATTGAATTATTCGGTGAAAATGTTCGAAAATATTGTCCAGAATTTTATATTAACCAGTTGGCGTTATTAATACATACAAATATAAACAATGGACTTTGGAGTTTGGATAGGATATTTTTTATTGCCTTCTTATATTTATAATAGGTACTCGACTAGTATTATAGTCGAAAACGACAGATTTATATTCGTTGATAACGTTTTGTTATCACAATTTTTTATAAGGTATAATGTCCAGGTACTAATGGAAACTATGTAATCACTACAACCAGGCGATGTAAAAAGGAATTAATAATTTTTATATTATAGTATTATATAATGATATAAATATATTTTGATGATGCCTGGTTGTGACGTCTATAATACGTAAATCATAGAATGCCGTGATTACGAAAAGTATATAATTTTTTTAATAATTATAATTTATCTTTTTTGTGTAAATATTGCACATTGATAAATATTATTAATTAAAACATCGTATACATTGTTTTGACCAAACGATTGCTATGTTAAATGTATTGTTTATCTATGCATGTTTTCCAACAATTTATCAATCACTTAATACAATTCAGTAGCCAATTTGTGTTAAAATGTAAGTTTGTACAACGTAAATATTGTACATAAGCTTATTATAAACAAATTTAACTAAAAATCCATTTATTAAATTAACTATATATAATGTAAATATATAGGTGTGCATTTGAAAACTCAACTCGAGTTAACTATAGTTACTATAGTCAACTTCGTGCTGTTCGTTCGAGAAAATACAGTTAAGGAGATTGAATACGTCGAATTTTTATTCGAAAACACTATGTATGAATTCCAAAATTAGAGATTATTTGATCATCCAATTTTAATTTCGTAAACAGATTTTGATTCTTCATGTTTATTATGTTTATATCTTCGTATTTTTAATATTTTATTTTATTTTATGACTCAAAAGTTAAGTATAAAGGAATAAAAAAAAAAAACATATATTTATGGTTTAAATTTAAATGAATCAAGATTAAAAATGACAAATGTGCCAAAATAGAAACACAGTAAATTGAATGGTGAATTCAAATTGTTTTTCATTATGAAAATTGGAACACGTCATTCGATGTAATCTTGAAAGTTGACCCCCGTTCGAAAACGTTATTTTATAGACTTTGGATTGACTCTTGTTTCCCGATGAAAGTGGAAGGTTATTAGTAACTCTACTGATTATAATTCTTATTATATATTGAAAACATGTAATTTATATTGAATATTAGGTACGTATTTAATACAATTACAAAAACTTTATTTAAGCACAGAATATGTACGTGATTTATAGACTTTAGAATCATTATAATCATGTTCTTGACTCGTTGGTTATTTATCAAAAGATCATATTGTTTATTATAAATATTAATCATCGTTTAGATTATTTATTTTTTTTTTTGGTGTTGAGTTACTTGTAGAATTATTTATATTTATCGTTTAGATTTTCAAAATAATCTTGATAAAATTCTACTCTACTCTACTCTATTTTAACTACGAATATTTGAACGCACTCTAAATAATTTACCGCAGATAACCGTTTTGTTCATCTAGAAAAAATAAAAAAATAATAATTTTTGTTTAATCAATGCACGAGATTTGCCACATATTAAAAGTAATGAGTAAAAAGTATTGACAATATTCTATATCTAATTATTGTGTTTAAAAAATATTTCTAGGTTTATCGAAAGAAAGAATAATCTTAGGTAAATGTTGAACATACGAAATATTCACAATGTGCAAATGAAATAATGGACCGTATAAAGTGTTTTTTTGTTTTCCTAAAGCAAGGCGTTAAATTTATTTTATTTCAATTTATATAAACATACACATAACTTATTGTTTTTTCATTATGTCTAATTAAATTGATTTTTAATTTTAAAGTCTAATATCAAAAAATGTAATTCGTACTAGTTTTATTTAAAAATGTATACATATATAAATTGTATTAAATTTATTTATGACCAAGCAAGTATTATTATTTTAATTATTTAGAAGTGGATAATTATTTTTATATGATTCGTCATGAGATCTGAGACCTGATTGAAAATAAAATACCATGTCTAGTATTTATGTAAATGAAATATATAATTACAAAAATAAAGGAATGTTTATATAAAGGAATATTTTTTAACAGAACTTTTAATTTTACTGATATACTCAAGATTACAAATGAAGGGCTCAATATAATAACTAGACAATTTTATTTTCCAAAATATTTCAAGAGACGAAAACTCAATAATAAATTGTTTTAAACCTTAAGTAGTAGATTATGAAAATATAGCGTATCTATTACAAAATACTATTAATAATATAATATATTACTCAAATGTTTATTAAATCTTGTAGTAGGCACGCTGAGTGTTGTTATATTTATTATAATGTTCATTGCAGACAGTGCATGTGTGTGAAGAAGGATGTTCATGTGTTTGATATTATAATTTATTATTTTATGCACCCTTCTCTTCTTAACCCGTACAAAAAATGAATGATAATATTATGGAGTTTAGAATCTAATATATTCACTAGGTTTCTCACAAAATCGAGTTGTGTAAGATATGCTAATTTTTTGTATAAATATAACATATCTATTTAAATACTTTATTATTCACCTAGAATTGAATATACTAATAAATCTAGATATTATCTGCTCTTAGAATATAAATTTATGTTTCATAAATACTTAAATAAAGATCAAAATATGTTACATTTTAAAAATGTTTTTTTAATGTAAACCCGAAATTATGTCATATGTATTATTTTGATTTAAAACAAACTAAAAACAGACGTTCAAACCGTTCTGGTTATATTAAATTACTTAGGTACCTATTTAATATATTACCTTTAGAATTCACAATCGATCAAGATGATTTCAATTTTATATTTAACTAATAAACAATATTTATGATTTTCACGACATTTTTCGTTGATATTTACCAAAATACAATTACATGTTCATTAATAAAATTACAAATCACAAAATATATCCTAAATAGTAAATACATAAAATATAGTATTAAAAAGTTTTGATAAAAACTGAAACGTGTCCAAATATGAAAATATAAATGGTATATTTTTTTTCTGCGCTAAAAAAACCCGGTACATACGGTTATCCTTATGTATGTAACATGACTTTTACAATTTTCCGAAAACTTATGAAAAATACCATTAGAAAACCTTAGCGTTTATAGTTGTGTATAATATAACAATTTACAAAAAATAAAATGTTAATATCACATGTAAAGAAAACGAATATAGTATATTAATTTAAAAAATACATTCACCAAATTATCAAAGGAATGTTTATTTAAAATACGTTAAATATATATTAAAATTTTAAAATATCTTTAGTATGTGTACGTTATACCTAATGTTTTAAAATAAACCTACATATTAAGTATTATTTAAGTTTATTATTATACTTCCAATCATATTTACACATTTCAGAAATCAAATTTTATATACACAATTAGAATAGGTAAATTTCGAGCCGTCATTTTACGATATTTTTTGTAGTTTTCTTTAACGTTCTTCAGAAACAAGTACCGAAAAATGGAAGAAAAACAAGCGCTTATTATAATCGTCCACAGATTTGTCCTCATAATTTCGAAAACAATATATTTTTATTGCATATAATTTAAATATGTTACTACATAGCTAATTAAATGGATAATTCGATATTTAGTGTGCATATTTGACTATTTATCAGTGCATACAATTCCAAGCCCTGTGATAATTAATAAAATAATTTAAATATTTGTTTTAAAATGATAATAAATACTTTTTTTTTAATATATATATTTCAGTACCAATCAGTGGTGGTTCGTGCTATGGGGCCACGGGACCCACCCAATTTATTGAATAAAAGAAAATTATTTACCAAGAACCTGAATTAAATAAAAAATATAATATGTCTTAAATAATATATTCAATATAACTGACAACTTACTTACAATTGAAAAAAGTTTTAAGATATTTATCGTATAATACGATTATTAATATTCATATAGGTGCATACGACAATAGACTACGGCACTGCGCGACGCGCAGCGGTGGTCACAACTCCGCTGTATCCCAATCAACCGTATAAAATACAATAATTATTGTCCCCACTTCTCGGCACAAATGCGGTGTTGTGGGGAACAAACGAATTACGCCAGAGTTATTTTTATTGTCTTTTGATCTTAACATCGTCGTCGTCGTTGTGCGTAATAATACACATTACACAATAAACAATATTTCATAAGTATATATTATATATTATTATACCTATTATATTGTATTTTAATATCTACTTTTAATTAATCTAATCGGTGTGTATAATTTTCGCAGTTAATTAAATGCAATAAATTAATAATTAAAACATATATCTTATAGTGTTGAGTGTACTTATACATAATACATTTGTCTAGTTAATTTTTTGCATTTCCTAGACTATATTTTATTTTTATTCATTGTTTATAGAAAATAAAATACGTTTAATGATTATAATATTTAGTATTTATTAATTGTTTGTATAGGACATAAGTATTTAGCATGGGTATTATTTAATATTGATATTGATATTAAATTCGTCACCTGAGAATGAAAACGATTTAATTCAAATTAACAAATAAAAATAAATGCAGAAAATAATTAAAAAAAAACTTTCTATATAAAAGTGACTTTTCAAAAAAAAAAAAATTGATTTAGTACCTTTATGAATATAATTCTCAGTTACGTAATATGGGTTAAAATTATGGATTTTCTGAAACATTTACTATTCCATAATTAACTTGAATAGATAATAAAATACATTTTGTATTTTTCTAATGATTGACTACCATTTTTTTACATTTATACAGGGATGTACAATATGTACAATATATATGTGAAGTGTAATATTATGAAAATAAATGAAACTTAAAATTTGAAATTTCGTTTATGTACTAACTATAATTTATTGTAATATATATAACTTTCTGGAAATCCAATCAAAAAATATTAAGAACATGAAAAATAAAGGGAAAGTATAATATTTTTACATTATTTTAATTAATTGTTTTACCATACCGTTCGTTAAAAGGTATTATAATATATACTATATATATATATATATATATAGTCTATAGAACATTTTGATAAAATTTTTATTTTTTATCAAATACAATTTGCGATCTATATTTTATACAATAATATAATTTATTTAATTTTCATTGAAAATTTAGGCTCTTTCAGAATTACCTTGAGATTAAAATATTCGCTCATTTAAAATGTTTGAAAAAGAAAATTACTAAAGGCTTTCCTGACGTTCAGTCGAAAATAGAAAATTATTTGTGTGAAATGTTTTTCTGAAAAAATCAATTGTAGGTTTAATGATTTGAGAATACTTAAATCTTCACTTACATTTTAAGAAAATAATTTTGCTTTTTATGTAAGCGATGGCTGTCCTATTTCATTACTGATTACAAAAGATACAGTAGATATAAAACTGGAGCTAGTAGAACTGTAAGAGGGCGATGAGCTAAAATAACTGATAGTAAGTGGCGTTTCCTTCATAGAATTTTGAAAGAAGGTTACAGAAGAAAAATACCTCCTATCTAAAGAGTGTGCTAAGAGACCTATCTCGGTATTTGAGACTACTAATGTGTGTGAATCACTGTACTTAATGTTTTAGTTCATTAAATCAAAAAATTGATCTAAACTAAATAATGAAAATTGAAGTTAAGGGGAAACTGCGCTTATCAATTATCAACCAGATTTTAAACCACTAACAAAACACTCGAAAAGGCACATCTTAAAAACAAAATCTTTTAAAATTTTTTTACACATTTTATTACACGTGATATCTCTAATCGATGATAATATAAATCGGGGTAATTATGTGCAATGTATTTTCATATTTTACGATAATTGAGAACCTTTTTTTTTCTCTTGGTTCTAATGTGTTTTTCATTATATTTTGCGGCTCGCGATTTTCTTCTAGCTGGCTACCCCTGATATATAGTATAGTATATACATTACTTATCTATTGATTTTGGTAAGATAATATTTTTGAAGCATTTATTGTTTAATTTGATTATTATTTATTACCACGATTATTATGAAAAATTACTTAGAAATATAGCATTGGTAATCCAACGTCGGATCCAGAATTTTTTGTATGGAAAGAAGGCGAAGATAAAATTATTAAAGAAATAAAAATTATTATAATAATATATAAATGTGTAATTATAGTGTATATAATTTGGAAGGGGCATACGTCCTCTTCGCCACTCTTAGATTTTATTTATTTCTTAGTAATATAATTTATGTTAAATTAATTATTTTATTTATTATAGTTAATAAATAATAATTTATTATACAATTATAAATGAACATTATTAAAAAAAAAAAATACAGACAACTGTTTTTGGGGGATTAGGGAGAAGTGGTTGAGCCTACTCGCTTTATTTTGATGTAAGTAAATTAACATTTTTAAATCCCCCCCTTGATTGAATTTTAGATATACAACTGCATGCCTATATAATCTTATAGTCTATACTATTCAACGTACATTTATGTACAATTTCAAGAGATCTTCATTGCAGGTAATTAAATACTTTTTTGCCAAAAAGCAAATTTAGTACACTTTGGGAATCCTATGGACTCCATTTATTCTACTTCTGTTCGTGAAGGTACTGGGAGACTCTCGTATGTCTCTTGGACTCATGGTGCTGTTACAATGACAACCTATTTAGATATGTAATTATTGTCTTTAATTTTCGTATAAATAAAATAAAGCTAGGAATATGCTTGAAAAATTTACAAATTCTCTAATTAGACATTTACTATTAGTAATTTAACTTAAATAATTTGATTATTTGATGAACATCATGTTAATCTACTAGAATATTTTATATAAATTTCAATGTCACCAAGAACTTGTCTTTTTGTACATTTTGTAATAGAATATTTAATTTTGTAGAACTATACATATATTCAGGAAATTAAAATGTTATATATTTATAATTATATTAAATATTACTTAAAAAATGTACTAACATTTTAAATGTGTTTACAGTTTATTTATGTATTTTTAAATTTATAATAACAAGGTAATACCATTTTTATCGTACAATGATATTTAGACATTGAATTTATGAGGAATTGTATTAATTACCAAATGAATGATTAATTTCTAGTATTTTATTATTAGTATAAATTCATACAAGTCACATATTATTAATCTAAATTGTTATACATTGTTAATATTAGTAATCATTTATAACAAAAAAATACAATCGAAATGTAAATTAATTAAACATGAAAATGCTAAAAATTCATAAATATATTAAGGATTCATTAGCTATTAGCAATTAATTTGAAAATAACAATTACACTATTAAATTATGAATGTTTTCTAATTCAATATTTATATATAATACAATTAATGCTTATTGGTAATATATAAACGAATTGGGAACAGTAAAAATGGCCCATGTAGGTAGGTATTTAAAGACTATACGTTAATCGACAGTTTACTTACTCAAGTAACAATTGACGCAATTTCGTAGTAAAAGACAAACAAGTATGTTTTTTATCAACATTTAAGTAAATATCACTAATTCGCCTTTATAAAATACCTGGCTTTAACATATTATATTAGATGGGTGTTTAAGCTCTGAAATTAGACCGAAATGCAATAATTCAAATTCTGCGTTGTATACTATACTGCTAATTCGATAGATGGAGGCAGAAAATGTTGAGTATAGCGCTTTATTAATTCGATTACTCACATTCTTTTTATTAACTCGACTCATTTTCATATTACTTCACCACATCAACCCCCTTTTTTCTTTATTATTCAACTTAGAAAACATACTATACCTATTTTATAAGCAATATGAAATATGAGAATGATTCTTATAGTTATATTCAGTAATTAATAGTCAACTACGTCTTATTGTCTATATACAGGTATAATATTAAAGAATGTTTAACGATAAAATAAATTTTAAATATTTAAATGAAAAAAAATATATTAAACAAAAAAAAAAAAATTAAAAAGTTTAAATGTATAATTTATCTTTTTTAAATTTAAGCTTTGCTTCCAAACAATTAAAATACTCAACATTTACACATATATACTATTATGAAGGTTTTTGTAATTGTGTTCAGTATTCTAATTGTGTTTAGTTTGCTATGAGATCATTTTTTATATGCAGCATAGTAATTTTAATAAAGTAGCAACCATGTTAAATTAAAGTTTTAACACAATTTTTAAGAAAATATTATTTTAAGATAATGTTATATAATTTTACAAAGTATAATTATTTTATTTAAAAATTGGGAACAGGTGCTTTAGGCCCGTTTCTAGGGTACAAGTAAGTCATGTATCCCTTTAGCAAGGTAAAACATCAATGCGGCAAAATTGAATAAATGTCGACAACGGACAATTGTTGTTATTGATATCGCACATTACTACCACTGTGCACACAGAGGATCATAAAAGTATTGGGATAATTCCTGGGAATTACCCATTTTTAACAAAGAATACGGTCACTTATTTCCATTGACCGTTTGTGCCAAATATAACTGAATATTTTGAACACCGTTCACCGTAAATGGTAGTATTTTTTATTGTACTTTGTAGTGGGTGTTATATATTATACTTAGTACTAGTTTTTAACGCGCTTCTATATAAAATTATTATTTACTTATAGTGATTAAAAAAAATAAAAAAAATAAAAATTAGAGAATATTGCATTCAAAATGTGAATGTTTAAAAATAGGAACCACCCTAATACAGAACATATAATAAATATTAAATTAAAAATAGAATATTATAAAAGGATATGTTTTATAGATTTCTTTATAATCTCGTAGTTTACCGTGTGTACCAATGTTAATATTTACAATATTATTTGGTACATCTTGTTATAATACATATTACATTTTAATATGAAGTGTATATTATAATATGCTATTCATGTTGTACTCGTGATTGCGTTTTATTATTTGACTTAGTTAATAAGTTACGAGTACTAAGTTATAAAAAAAAAAATAGTTTTAAACTGATTATGGACATAATAATTGATTTAATAATAATAATAATAATAATATATATGTTATACACACCCATCAATATGTCTATTATCTATATAAAAATATAAAAATTTATCAAATATGCAGTGGCGGGACTAGGTGTCAATTTTTTTTTTTTTTTTTTGTAGGGGTGAAATTAAAATAAAATGAGTTATACTTTTTTTTTGATTAATTATTATTAGGGCTCGGAAGTTTTATCATTTGCATGTTTTTTGTGTTTTATGTTTGCATGTTATTCGATTAATTGTTATGTAAGCTAGAAATTAGTTTCAAGATGCTACGAAAAAAAATATCAAAAACTTATAGTGCATATTTAGTCATTTTATTTTTATTTTGAAATCATAGTTCTTAATTTTACAATTGTTTGGAGCATATTTGAAGATTAATGATGACGACATTTAATAATTCATAAATTAAAAAAATATAAACATTAATTTGAGAATATTATAGTTATGTATTGTATCGTGTTTTTCAAATACGTAGTTAATATAATAAAAACAATGTTTTTAATATATTTATATTTAAGAGCTCGTTTTCATTATATAGAATAATATTAAATAATACCTACACAGGTATTGACTATTTTTATTCTAATGGTTATTTTGGTCATCTTTGACATATGTGGTACATTAAATTCATTGAAATAATCTTACAATATTAACACAGGGCTCTACTATTTATAGTTTTATAAAATATATGTGTATATGTAAAAAAGGTGTATATTTTTGAAGCATATTTGTACATTTTTAAGCGCATAAATGTATGCATATTTATAACTTTTTAAGAGCATTTCCCTTAAATCCCTAAATATTGTATTATATGTTTTTTTTCTTACTCAAACTATATTATACAATATTTACTTAAAACGGCTGTTAGGTGACGAATTGTACATACTAAAAAGACCTATTATTTTTCCATCGTACTGATTTATATTGAATAGTCCTATATAGATTTTAAAAATTTATTTACATTTTTGAACAGCTTTAACTTTAATTGACTTTTTAATGTTTTAATATTTTTCTTACTTCTTCCTTAAAATTTGTTTATAAAATTGAAAAATACTAAATTTTTGTCGATCATTTATCAAAATTTTGATATAAAATGTTTAAAAGTAAAAATCGATTAAAAGTCAATTTGTTGATAAATACAAATTAGTTTTCCAAATCTGAATCGGACTATACGATAGATTGCTACGATGGACCGAACATGTGTACTTTTGTCAAAAATTTAAAAGAAATTCATGAAACGTCAATGATCATTTACACACATGTGCCTATACGTTATTGATGTACGCAATGCTGGTAATGTTATTTTACTACTGCCGGTAGTGATATTTGCACACACTAATATTATTATATACACGCATACACATACACAATATTTTCGTATTATTTCAAAATTGCCTATAAAATAATGAAAATTAGCTCTCAGAAAGACGCTTTAAAATAATTATAGCTTCCTGTTAAAATATAAAACTTTTTGTTAATTGTGGTGATGGCCAGCATGTAGCTAAAATATAATTACGGTCCGGTTGAATAAATTTTCTTTATTTTTAAAGTGGAAATGTACAAAAAAAAAAAAAACAAAGCAAATTTTAAAATTGGAGAGAAATTAACACACACGATACATGATCAGTAAAACTGCTCAACATTTTTCTGGAAAACCACAATATTATAGGGCTCCCGAGTAAAAAATTAAATGAGCAAAATATAAACAAGTTTGAAGGCTTAGCATTTGTAATGTATATAGGTCTCACATTTTGTATTGCTGACATCGTTCATGTACTTCCATAGTATCTGAAGGGTGATTATATAATATTAGCTTTTGGGCGAAAAATATCTAGCGACGGACCTAAACAAGCGTTAACCTGGACGTCACGTTTTTAGACTTACGTAATGTAATTCTTGCTATATTTTTCATTAAATAGTATGTGTAGCCAAAACTTTATTTTAAGAAATTTGTTATAGCTAACAATTTGTAAACTAGCTTGCCCATAATAAAATATGCTAATTTAAAATATATTTTAATGCTTGAATTACGTTTATAATAATTATAGGTTGGAGCAGAACGAAAATCTATAATGTGCCCTGCAATTTACGTATCTTTCTTATTCGGCCACGATCAACTGATATCTAACGGAATTTTGAGCCATCAAGTAATACGTTTCGCGTATTTTGAAAATCCGGCGAGCCCGGCATTCATCCGGATCGACAACGCGTTAATGAGTGGTCTGACAGAGGCGCTAAAACGGCAGATTCATGGGAAAAATAGATTCATGGTTTTGGACAGACGGTCCGGATACGACTATAAACACATCATGTTATACGCCATTCCCGGTGTGGACACGCGTTGTACAAACCGTGTTCTCAGGGTGATATCGAGCCACCAAGGGGCGAGCGAGATCTTGTTCGAGGTACTGAAAGAGCTTCAGTGCGAGTACAGCGTCCGATCGCACGCGATGGAAGCGAACTTCAAGTATTTCGACGATCGTCCTGATACCTGGACCATGTACGTGTCTGAGAGCCCTGGATATCACGAACTGCGATTGGTGCCAGGCTGTCAGAACATCAGTATACCGGACGTGTATGGATTTCACGTGCAAAACATCAGGTTGGCAGACCTGTTGTTTTTGTCTGAATACACCCACACTATAAGTCCGCATTTAATTCGGTACGATGATTTATCGTCGAATCTTGCGGTGAGACGGACTTGTGAGAAATTTAAATTTCCCAAAACGTCCAGATCTACAGCGCAAATGGCTCGTGAAATACGGATTCGTCTCGACCGTGTGCGATTACCATTACCGGCATTGGTGGCCATGTTCATTGAATGTCTTCGGTATTTTATATGTTAATAATTAAAATAGTTGGTCTTGTAAATTATTCGAATACATGTGTATCGAATGTATATTTAAAAACTTAAAATACAGGGTAAGATTCAGAACAGGATTCGACAACTCGAAACTCGTAAACCTAGAGATTTTATATTTCGGATTGTAAATTTTTAATACATATATTGTCAATGAATCAATATTATGTTAGAGAAGTTTTTATGCATTTTTGAATAAATTTAATTTTCACCAATATTCATTAGCTTCACAATCACAAGTAATTTAAATATTAAAATATTCTAGAACTTATATTTCTAGTGTATATCGATTATGATAAAAATAAAAGTATTTTTTTTTTTACTAATTATTTTCTTCTAAAATGCTTTTCGTCTAGCATCAAAATCATCAATTTTATAATTAAAGTACTTTTCAGTTTTCTTAAAAAATGTAACCATTTATGTAATAAATGTTACTTGAATTTCATTTTGGTGGTACCTATACTACTTATACGTATAATATATAGCCGTACTTATAGACAGGCATTCTTTATTTTCAAGTATAGAAATATATAAAAAATCATATTCTTCTTAAATATTAATATTTAAACGCTAAATAAGTAGATATTAAATAATATATATTGTCTTAAAATTTGAAAGGAATTAGTAAAATCAATTTTGACTTTAATGACATTCAGTTACAATAACTACATTTATTATTATTTTTTTTTTTAAACAATATTTTTTATAAAAATAATTTTGGATTGTATAAATTCCCTTATTTTAATTCAGATATTAGGATTATAAAATGTAAACATTATTTAAATTATTTATTTTAATTCAGGTTTCGATAATATAAGAAAAATACGGTTGGCTAAGCTATATAGGTCCAACCCCTGTCTTAGAATAAAATAATAAAAAAAAAAACAATTAAAATTATAATGACATAAGTCTACATTTAAATTATTTTTAAAATAAATTTAAATATTATTCAATGGTTTGATATTTATTTTTCTTGAAATTTTCTCAAAATTGTCTAAACCTCTTAACCTGTATTTTATTCTTCATTCCTGAAAATGTAAAAGTGTTAAATATGTTTTGATGTTTTAATGACTATAAACAATCCTAAATAAATAAAAATTAACGTCATTCATTTTTTTATCTGTGAATTCACCTATAGAAATAATGATTATAATTCTTAAATTATATGTTTTATATTGTCAAATAATTATTATCTTCAGAAAAACGCAGTTCTAATTAAAAGGTGTACCAGGTACACATTAACTTATATATATATCTAATTAAGTTTTAATATTTTTATTATAATAATCTGTCAGACTTAAATATTCATTTGATAATATAATATATTAATATTATATTATATATAGATAATACAATTCTATATGTCACTGTCGAATTATGTTTTATGAAAATAATGATATCGGAATATGACAATGGAATACAATATAGAGTTAAAAATATTGAACTATCATATGAGTGTTTCAATTGACTAATATGAAAAGCTTATTTAAGGGAAGGGCGAATAAGGAATAACTGAAAAATAAAGAACTTATTCTCATTCAAAATCAATTTTATACTCTATAATGATAAAAAAAACTCTAATGAGGGGTGGTTGCCACGTTACCTCCCTCAAATCGGCCCCTATATATAACGGTTATTATATCTATTGAACCTATATGATACCGGTATATTTGGTAATCGATATGATTTATAGATAATATTTTTATCTATAAGAACTATTATTATAAAATTTCAATTTATGGTAATAATACAAACTAATCATTTTCATAAAATCCTCGGAAATAGTAGAAAAATATTACTGAAAATACAGAACATTAAATATCTATATACGTATATATCGTTTTTTCGGTAAATCAAAAAAATCATCATCTTAATAAATTATTGTCAACAAATTAAATTTATCGTTAATAAATTAAATGACTGCTTTAAATCAAATATAATTAATTAAGTCTATATAACCACTACTTATAAAAACAATTAACTTAAAATCATTATTTACATATATAGATATTATATATATTATTATAGATATTTACATATTGCCCTCGTGGTTGTATATAGGTCATTGAATTGGTTATTAATGTAATGATATTTTATTATTTGTATTATTAATGATTTAGTTTTGAACACTGATATTAAAAACTTAAATATTTTCATGATACTCTTGTTGTAAGTTATGGTTACATAGGTATGTATATATTTATAAATAATGGAGTCTATGGAAAAAACTTTCAGTACAGAAATTGCCAAAAATTACATTTTATGTAGATATTAATGCTGAACTATAATAATCTTACATACAGATCAAGATGGTTCTTAGTTATAGAATAAAAAAAATAATTGTGTTAAATTTTATGATGATGATTCCCTCCCTGCCTGTGCTATCTATTAAAACGTTGAGTTATAACGGATAAAGTTAGTTTTATGTTTTTTAAAGTTGAATTAAAAAAATAAAAGCATTTGGTATAGAAATAAACAACACTTTTAACTTATTTTAACCTTTTTTAAAAACATTAAAACAAAATTTCTTTTAAAACCATTTTTTTTTAAGAAAAGTAATAAAATATTCTATTAATTTTATTAAATGGTCTTATAACTATTATTTAAATATATTGTATCAATGATTGAAAATACGATAAGACATATTATTTAAAACTTATTTAGAATTTGATTTTCTAAAGAAGAGGTAAACCGCAAAAAAATTTATTGGATCAAAAATTTTAATTTTACAGCTGGATAATTGTTTTTGAAGTTTATATTAATAAGTAATAACTATAAAATTTATCATAAATATGTATACATTTTAAATTATAGAATGTGAAGTTTTCTATAAGAAATAGTATTTAAAATTAAATAAAATGTATCTGTTCATAATATATACCATAAAAGTAAAATTTTAAAATAAATTCTAGTTTGTTTTAAATACTGAGTTTAGGATTATCTGTGATTTTATATGAACTCACCTCTATATAAAATTATTATTTTATGATTAAAAAGAAAAAAAAGCCGGTCAGTCGATTGTGGAAGCACTTCGCTCGTCGGGTGTCAGTATTGGTGGATGCACTTCGCTACTGGGCAGGGTACTTTTGGTGGATGTATTGAATTTGAAAGCAATGATAAATCAT
>JAIPRL010004410.1:0-38516 GCA_025469235.1 Pemphigus obesinymphae | reverse complement strand
GAGACTGAGGCAGTAAGATTAGTAAGGGAAATGCATGTTGTTGGTAAAAGGGGGAGGGGAAGACCGAAAAAGAGATGGGGGGGATGTAATGGCGAGTGATATGAGGAAGGTGGGAGTATGTGAAGTTGATGCGGGAGATAGAGTTAAGTGGAAGTGTAGAACCAGGGTGGCCGACCCCAAATAGTTGAGAGAGAAGGCGAAGGAGAAGAAGAAGATGTACAAATACCCATGAAAAATTATTTCAAATACTTACATTATTTAAAATGTATTTAAAAAGTACTATAAAAGTATTTAAATATATTTCACAAGACTGCCATATCCACACCAGGTAATTTGTTTAGTATGAAATTCAGTATACTATTAGGTGCCCATTGTTTATTTCAAAATCAAAAATGGCTGAAAAAAAAAGAAATTTCAATTGCTGAACAATTATTACGGGGTATGCGCCAATAGCAATGATGTGTGTGTGAATAATGAATAATAAACAAAATTTTTAATTTATTTTGTGTAAAATTTAAAGCACTAATAATACAAAATTTTTATCAGATAAATCGTTTTTCATAAAATTTTTATATTTTGAAAGAAAAAAATTTTTTTTTCATAATATAAAGTCGTTGCTATTTAAGAAAACTTAACAACTGAAAAAATCACCCAGATAAAAAATGGTATAAAAATCTATTATTTCATAAAAATTTAGTGTTATTAGTGCTTTGAATTGTACAAGGGAAAAATTCAATTTTACACGTTATGCCTGGTTAAGAGTGGGATGAGCATACTTAAAAAATCACGCTGTATTTTTATAAGACAATAAGCTTTATTTTAGAACAATTTCATGTTATTCGATAATTAGCTATTTTTACATAAAACAGTTATAAGATACTTAAATAGGAACATAAATTGTATTTTCTTTAGTATCTATATATATTCTTCATTAAATAATAGAAATTCTTAAAATTTAACATTCCTATATAAAAATATACATTATACATAAAATAGGTATATATATAATTATATAATTATTATTATCTTAGTATACATTTAAGAATTTTAAAGAAAAATAAACCGACTGGAGTGTATGTTAGACAAATACACCAGTCGTATGGGACCGGCTTAAGATTCTATCTCGTCCGTGATTTTTATTAAAAACATTTGATAAAACTAAAATAATATTTGGTAAAAAAAAATAAAATGGAAAAAACCATGAGATGTAATTCTGAACTATATGATTAATATTTGGTTATAATTTAAGCGTCCGACGTACTTTACGTAGAAATTCGTTAAAGGTGACGCTTTTTAAACACCGTCAGAGATAAATAAGGGACTGAGGCCTCCTAAGTCCCCCCCCCAATTTACCCCTGAATAATTGGCCTTCATAGATTTAAAATTATTATTAAGTTCTCGTCTAATTTTGTCCGTTTAAAGGATTTTTATTTTTTGTTAGATATTTAATAATACATTAATAATAAATATTAGTTATTATAAGCTAAAATCGGTCCGTTTTATTGATGTACAGTGTGTAAATTATTTAATTCAATTTTTTACACCAAGCTCGCAAAATTTTAGTAGAATTTTAGCCAATTCCGAAATTACGTCTCCTGGCTAACGTTGGAGTAGAATATACTAGGACCTACTCGATTAAATATTTCGGGACCCATTTCGGATTATATTATAGCAAATACAAGCGCGGACCCAACTCGTGTTCAACAAGATGTAATTAAATATCTCTGGCTGGACCCATCTCTATATTGTAATCCGACAATATTGTGTTACGTTTGTATTTTTTTTTCGCAAAACTGCATGGTTTTAAAATATTTTAGTATCACCCCCCCCCCCCAAAAAAAAAAAAAAAATATACCATCAATCAAATTCAAAAAAAAAAAACCGTTTAGATTATAGGTAATAAAAAAGTAATAAAAAATAATATTTATTTTTATTTCGAACGTTTACTTTTCCTGAATTTGCTTCGAATGCGATAATCTTCGGATCGCCTTTTTTGGACGGGTAGCCACTGAGAGTATTTGACAGGCCTAAATCTAATACCCACAGAATTCCGTCTTGTCCCATCACCAAATCAATGACATTTACCAATGAATCACTATCACATGGCACTGCAGAGTCCGTTGCCGTATTGGCATGCGGCTCAATGCAAGGGAATGGTTTTACGTAATTGAAAAATTTGTCAGTGGCATGTATCGCATATCCCAAAGTAAATGGTACTCCACGCCTGTAACAATATGTATAATATATTTCTTGACGTTTTGGATATATTTAATTTTTATTTTTCCAAACGGACGAAAATTTTTTTTTTTTTTTATTTATATTTATATTAGGTGTGTATTATTATTGTAAAAGCTAGTGGTGAAAGCATCAACTCTAAAACCATTATGTTGGGAAAATTAACTTTTGAATTTTTTTCGAAGTACTTACCTACCTACTTATCTAAAACATTTTGACTATATTTTGTAATTGGACTCGTAAGAAAAAGACGCAGGCAATTAAAAAAAAAAAAATAGTCTATTTTTAGATAAATTATATGTATCAAAAATAATATAAAAAGTAATGTGAAATATTGAATTTTAAAGTTCAATCTTGTCTAATTTGATTAACACACAAACTAAATTAGTAATTTCGTATTTCACACATCACTTTTCATATTATACTAATTGTGTCGTACTACACACTATTTTAACACAATTATAATGAAGGCGTGATATCAATCATTATTATATGTTATTTTTTCAATTATATAAACCAGTAACAAAATCTACCAAATTTTTAAAAATATAACTTATTTTGTACTATTAATCATTTTATGACAATTATCAATAAATATGATTACCTATCAATGTTGATTTAATTAAGTACTTAGTACCTACTACGTCCTTAAAAAGTGTAAAACTAAAAATATTATTTTAAAGTAAAAAAATTAAGCATTTTTAATTAAATCAAATAATTACATAAGCTATATAGATGATATTTCGAGATATCATGGAATTACAAATCGTATAAACTGAAATTTCTGAAAAAAAGTAATTCGAGTTCATAAAGGTTAACTATCGTAAAAATTATGATAATGTTGTTTTTTCCTCTAGTATTATAATATAGTATATACCTATAAATATTTTTAATATTATGCAGTAGGTATCTGTCACAATACTTTAAGTAGAAAATTGAGTCACTTACATCACATTTGTGTATTAAAACAACTCAATTACTGGATA
Organism: Pemphigus obesinymphae; assembly: GCA_025469235.1. Classification (NCBI taxonomy): domain Eukaryota; kingdom Metazoa; phylum Arthropoda; class Insecta; order Hemiptera; family Aphididae; genus Pemphigus; species Pemphigus obesinymphae. The sequence continues at coordinate 35,295 of JAIPRL010004410.1, read as the reverse complement.
AAAAAAAGTGATGCCAATTCACATAATGGTAAGATACTTTCTCGTGTTGTTATTTTCATATTATCTTATATATACTTTCTAAAAAATTTATTTTTAAGAGAAAATTTGTATAAATAAATTATATTAATTATGAATAAGAAGAGCTGAATAAGCTATAAGACGTATTTATATATTATTTTAATTATTTTATATCAATGCATTTAATTAAATTCATATTTGCTATCAAAAAGTAATGTATAGTTTAATCAATAAAATTTAAATTTAAATATTAACTGAGAAAAAACTTCATTAGTATATATTATATTATATATACGCGTGTACTTTATTAAAACGATCTTTTATTGGGGATAAAGAAATAATATTTTTTTGTTTTATATACTAAGTTTTATTGTAGTAAGTTTTAATTATATTTTAGGCAAACATATCTGTTTCCGTTTATGGAAAAAAACTAACGTAGAATATCATCGTCAAAACCACATATTTGTACTTAAATATAAAACTGAAGTAATGCAGTAATACGTTTAAATGTAATAGGTACACGGCAGTATATTCTTAAGCTTTTTATAATTTAAAACAATGTGCTGAATTATAGTACAGTGCACTATAATTTTAAAATATTCGTTTTTCATCTGTATTTTCTAAACCATTGTGGAATCAAAAATTCACAATATTTCAAAATATCACATAATTTTATTATTTAAATTGTAAAATATTAGTAAACATTATAACCAGAGAAATAATTGTGTTATTTATTCCTATTTTTTTTCCAAAATAAAGAACATTGAAATAATATTTAATGTAAATCAATTGGTTAAATATCTAGAGCGATTTCGTTCAGACAAAAAAATGTAGACACATTTTTATGTGATATTTTGAAAATTTTTAATTTATACAAACCAAACCAAATTCGTGTAAAATTGATTCACTTTAGTTAGATATATCAAAAAAGGTATTACATAATTTGTGATAGGACAAAACTTTAAGGAGGTATTTATCAAACTCTAAATAACCTTATTTGGTACGACCGAAGAATCACATAGGTAGTTAAAAAGAATTAAAAGAATTCGCTGGATTATTATGATTGGAGGTTTATTTTTAGAGTATCTAACAAGATTTTAAATGCACAGCTTTTTATTATTGTTTCATTTCAATTCCAATACTATCTTGATTAATGGAGAAAGTAATATAGTCGATGTATTGAATATTTCAGATCTTAAGAGTTAATGCAGTCATTTTCACATGCATACATAATATTATCACTCTAAAAAATTTAGTTTATATAAATTTTTTTTTTCAAATTTTCACTTACATAGAATTTTAAAATACTAAAGTACATTTTTTACACAAATACCCTTAATCAAATTAGATGCAGTGAACACAACTGCATCAAAACTACATTATGTATGTATAAACTTTTTTGGTATACCTAAGTAAAGTTAGAATTTTCGAATATTGAGCTTTCTGATAGAAAATTCGTTCTATTTATACTACTATATACTTTATGCACTTTATATTTGAATATTAAAGTCATTTCTCAGTATTTTTAATACCCAACGAAAAATTAACAATCTTCCGTAAAATAGTTATACAAGTTGAAAAATATAAAAATTAATTTGTCTTAGTAGTTAGTTATCAACAACATAATTATATATTATATATATATTTTTTATGTATCTATATACGTTTTTCTGTAGAATGAGTTCAGTTTTTGAGTAAAAAGCTATCTCATAGTAAATTAATTTTCGAATTCAAAAAAATCGATACTTAAAGAGGTATTTTTCGATTTTCCCGGCGGTTTTTCTAATCATAATGGAAAATTACCGAAAATTGTTATAAATTAGATAATTATAATGCCAAACATTCTAAATTTACTCAACAAAATTACTATAGAACTATAATGACTTTCTAAAAACGTTAAAACTACTCTTCAGTAATTTTTATAAAATTTTAAACTTTTTTTTTTCATATACGAGTATGTATGTAATCTGTATACACTTTTTTGGGTAGAAGAAGTTAAGTAGAATTTTCGGGTAAAATTATTTTGATAATAATTTTTCTAAGCGTAAAGTAACGACAAATTGTAATAAATCGGAAAATAATATTACACCAAGTTTCGTTCAGAATAGGTTTATCGAAGGAAATATGAAGACCAAAAAATAGGGGGTTGGATGTGATGGAAAATATGGAGTGAGTATTATGGTGTGAGTAATAAGGATACGGGAGATCGAGTTATAGAAATTGAGGACTAGGGTGATCAACCTCAAATTGTTGAGGCGAAGGAAAAGAAGATTTTATTTTAAAAAAATTAAAAAAAAATTTGTTTAAATTCAGAACACTTGAGAGATTAAATATTTCTGACAGCTTAATTATGACATAAATTAGGTATTATATGAGTAGATATTTATTTAATTTAAAAATAACAATTATTTTATACTTGTAGGTAAAGAAAAAGTAAAAAACACATTTCCACACTATAAATAAAAAAAACATACGAAACATAGTTAATAGTTATTCTATTCCACTAAACGATCAGTACCCATAGATATAATAAAATGACAAATGTGAAACTGGAATATTTTATTTTTGAATTTAAAAGATATTATATTTAATTAGATACCTATCTTGCATTGTTATCAATGATCAGTGATGTGTTTGGAACGATCAACTCTTTCACTGCTGACCGATTTTTTTCTAGTGTACCTTGGCTGTGCTGACCAAAATTCATATTTTTGAAAAAAGAATTTGGGGGTTGGATTTTGTTTTAGGACACTAAAAACTTTACAATTTTTTTCATTTTGAGTTATCATTGAAGAAGCTATTGCAAATACAAGTTAGCAATTGGTTCCCAAATTTTAATTTTTTTTTAGTTTATTCTGAGCAGTGATTAATTAACACATTATGAAAATAATAATAATTATCATAAGTTAATATAAATATTTAAGCACAAATCACGTTATACGTTATAAGAGTAAAAAAAATAATATATATCAGGCTACCATATTATCACATTTTGGGAACCCTGGTACAAAATTTATATTACTTATATATACACTTATACTTATATATCCTCTTTGATATAAGTCCAATTATTATTTTTTCTTCTTATCCGGCTATAAGTTTACAAACATATGACGTTATCGCTTTGTTGATAAAAATTTCTTATTGATTTTTAAGATAAAATGGTTAAAACAGTGAAAGGGTTAAAATACAGAAACCCAACACAAAAATAAACAAAATAAACAGATAATGATATAAGTATGTACTATTTTAATAAATAATAATTATTATCATGTTCTGCAATTAAATTATGAATATAAACTTCTTTGTAGGTAAAGTGAAAAAATACAAATACACCGACAAATCATTAGGTACAAATACAATTTGCCATCGATATTATATAACGAAAAATATTTATATTTATTTTTTTTGTGAATTTTAAGTTTAATCATTATTAGTTTAAAACATAATATTATGTTTGATGATACTTTTTGTTTAGCGATATTCTAAATATATTGTATTTTGTTTTTTCTTTATTGTTACGTTTAGAATACATTTTTCGTTTTAAACCTTATCTATTATTAAAACATTACGAATAACGTTTTTAAGCCCTGCTCTATTGAGTTTCTTTCTTCTATAAATATGGACCATCCTAATATACACATATATTATGAGACATTCATTTGTTAAATTTAGTTCCCCAATGCTAAAAATTATGGGTTTTTATTAGCTACAATAAATAAACGTGGAATTGGCAAAACAAATTCTGGTAGAGAATAATTGAACCTTCCTATTATTAATAAATTATATGTTTACATTGAGAATTTCTATTAAAAAGCTAATGTTTATAAATTTAACATAAGCTAATAATGTGTTTTGTATATTGATTTTTAATATTTTACTCCTTATATTGAGTCACTTTGAGACTATAGAAACATTTTACGTATATAAATATACTTATTATTTAAAAGAAAAAAAGCCATATTTAATATCAATTTTTAAATAGTAAATATTTTAAAATAAAAATTCGTATTGAATTTTAATAAAACTAAATACAAAAATATTTTATTGTTAAAGCATTTATACCTACTTATAAACAATTTTATTGTTATATACAATAACATAAATTAATTTGCATTTAAATAACAACGAAAATAAAATAAAATTATTAACTTTAATTTTTACAACATGAAATATTTTGGTATAAATCTGTTTTACCAGCCACCCAATTTTCTATTTATTTTTCGTGTTTGATGTAATTTAATACGTTTGTGTATTTATTTCAAAACTACAATCAAGAAAAATTGGCCGCTTTTCTTATTTTAATTTATTACGATTTGAAATTAGTGAATTGGGCATATTTCCGTATAGGTACCGTGCGCTATATGACTTAAATTTTAAATTTTTTTTCGGAACGTATACCTATCTGCATGTATTTTACATATTTTAACAGGTTAATAGCGTTAATAAAGTCAGAATTTGTCAGCCAAACGAATAAAAGTTCACCTATTTACCATTTATGTTGATCTGAGGCCCAATATTTCTTTGCTTTTTTAAGACAACCGTATTATGCATAAAGTAATATACATAATATGTAATTATATATTATATTATAGTAAATAATTTATTAATATATATAATAAGTACTTGTGACTATTTATAATATTATATTCTTTAATCGAAATTACAATTTTATTTTGTGTATAATTTGCGTGCCAAAAACTAATCGTCTTGTTGTTGAAATACGTATACGCAAAATAAAAGTGTATAATTTTGTGATTTCAGGAATATAATATAATAATATTAGTAAATAATTTACTTAAAATAGTAATTATATACATTATTAATTAACTATTAAGTAATAACTAATATTTGTTATAAATGTGTATTGAATACAAATTATTTTCGGTATGAACAACTTTAAATATATGGCCGGCCACCGGTATAAGTATTATGTACTGCAAGTCCCGAATCAGTGCAGCGGGGAACCCTCAGTACCACAGTCTACAACAGCGCTCCGATGTTATTTTGTTTTCCCAAAAGGCCAATTTATCACATTATATCGATAAAAATAAATAATATTTTATAAAAATAACAATATAATATATATAAATAAAATTAATACATAAGTATTATATTATTTTTAGTATACATTATACAAAAATATAATATATATACATAAAATAATATGTTTAGGGTAACTTAATAGAAATTGTATTTATATACACATATATGTTATTATATTATTTAATATATACTTATTTTGATTTTTAAAAAGAGTATTAAATTTTTAAATTAATTAATTTTTGTATTTTTTAAACTTTAAATACATAATATATATATATATATATATTAATTATTATATTCCAGCTACTAATCCTTTAATAAATTTTTAATTTGCAGAATTTTTAGGTCAAACAGAACTGCAAGTTTTGCAAGTGTATAATCTTAAACTACATAAGGTATTTCAATTAAATGACTTAAAAACCTATGAAATCATACCAATATTTGTATAATGGAATGATCACTAATATAAGTCTCTAACTATAGAACCATATTCAAGAATTTAGAGCACCAATATATAATACAGTGTTATCACTGATGTTCTGCTAAATGTAAGTTCAATAGCTAATCTCGTTGCACAGTCTAGAATACTTTTAGGAGTTTACATCAAAATATCTTACCTGTAACGGGGAGCTGCCAGAAATATACGATTAGAACATAGCTGAAATCTCGTGTAAATAATGTTTTGGGGTATAAATCGTTTTTCGCGGATGAATTTTTCTTGCGTTTTGTTTGACGGCCACGAGACATAATGACCGTTAAATATGAGTGGCATGCTATCATTAGTATCTGACTTGGTCAATCGAATAAGACAAACTATCAGACACGACCAATAAAGTTTCATAATAATAGCACTTGGCAGATCTTTCGGTCACGTGATAAAAACTTAAATCGCTATCACTGAACTCGAAAAATATTTAACTGAACTTGAACAATGTTTATTTTGTTGCGCTGACAACACTTTTTTTAATAATATATGTCTTATGCCGGCATGATGATATGTCTTATGTATTCCAAAATTGTTCGTTTTTTAGCAGATTAATTTTGGATTTTTGATTCGATTAAATTTCGTGTGTTTTCGTAAGTATAAAATACTTGTACATTTTATTTTATTATCAAAAAAATTAACATTTTTAATTTTAAATCAATTCTATGAAAAGGAGACGTTTTATGTGAATCAAAACTAACATTTCTTAATAAGTTTTTAGTAAAATGGTGCCCAATCTCTATCCTTGACCAAACTCAACAGTAGGTGGTACATAATGACATGGTAAAAATTTAATTTCATCATATTAACTTATGAATAATTTTACCTTTATTCGAATAATGGAACAACATATGCAGTTTAATTAAAATAAGTAAATGATTTCTCACGTTCTTTTCTTAACTTTTGAATTCTGAGTTAAGTTAGGAATGTATTGGTTATAAGACAATGTGTGATTTTTATGTTATACCTATGCGTTTTTTGGGGTAAAAGGAGTCAATAAGCAGTTTTAGAGCTAATAACTATTTTAATAGAAAAATAGAAAATTCTAGTTGGTACCTACTTTGAAGAGGTCATTTTTAAAATTTTGAATTTTCCCAGTAGTTTTTTTTAAGCGTAAAGAAAAACTACATTCTTAATAAAAATATTTTATAAATGTAGTGGAATTAACAAAATAACAAATAAAGTTGTCATGGCTACTTAATTAATTTATTTTTATAAATATATAATATTATACTTACCAAACTTCGCTCAGAATCGTCTTTCAAATGCAAATATTTATCTCTGCATTCAAATTTAAAATAATTAAAATACATTATCATGTTTGAGGACTGAATGAATGAGGGACCAACTTCCACTATCTGTATCTATCTGGACAACTTTTTTATTTTATAATAATAATATTATACCTAATTTTATGTAAAAAGCTTATTGAATTTTCAAATTAAAATTGCAAATTTGATCTTTCTAAACCTGAAAAGTCATTGGTTTCTCACGGTACTGAAAAATATGTTTCTTTAATATTATTCAAAATTTTAACTTTAAAAAAAATAAAATTATGAATAACGATGAGATGAATACGGTAGAAAAAATACGGTTCAAAATAACAAATTGTAATGAAAAAATGACAGTAATTTTGTTGATTGATTTGGTATTTTTATTAATATTACCAAAGTTTTGTTTTAGTGTATAAAGATAAATACACCATACCTAATTCATTTTAAATTAGGTAAATCTACAAAAGAGTACTTATTAGGTACTTAACAAAGTAAAATTTGTTAGCAAAGTCCTTAAAGTTAGCTTGAACCAATTAAATTATTAACTCATTTCACCTATGTATGAAATAAAAATATGGCTCAACGTATTTCGAAAAAATATTGTTTAATGTCCATCATTTGTTATTATATATCTCCCTACACAATGTTATATATTTTCAATATTTAAAACAGTATGTCTGCGGATCCAATTGAATTCGATGTTAAGGCCCTTGCAAACATGTTAATTTTTAGGGATTACACATAAGCAATTTTATCAAAACTTTAAGAGAATAATTATCATATAAGAAAAATATTGAAATACATATACATTTTTAAAGTAATAATTTTAAAATAGACACGTAGATTAAATTTTTTTTATTGTTGCGTAATAATAAGTAATTATTGAAAAAATGTCTGTTAAGTCTGATAAAGTTAAGTGTACTTAAAATGTTATGATTTTAATTCTGAAAATGGGTATATTAATATTCCCAGCACGAAACATCCCGAGACGTCCTATTTTATATCTAAATGATATTTATCAGGAACTTCCTGTAGGGATGTATTTTAACTTATTCGGGTAGTCCCCGTTCAGTTACAGTAATTAATGACTATTACGAACATCCCAATAGGGTACATATTATATTATCACAAGATCGTAACCAGAAAAAAATTTCGGAGGAGTTATGTCATCAATATTATTCGTATTCGTATAAAAAATATACATTCCGTATATTTTTTTAACATGATTATGCAAAAAAACTCAGTGGTGAGAGAGAGATTTGAAGAAATTTGGAGGAGGGATTTATTGTCATCAATATATTTATTCGTATAAAAAGTTAAAGAAGTATATTTTAATATGATGCTGAAAGGGTGGTAGAATAATTTTTGAGGAAACATGAGCGTATTTAGGAGGAAAGCCCCCTATAGTGTGATTTTTAGCCCCCTCAGAATTTTTGTATAAAGGAGTCATTCCAATAGAAATTGTAAACAATATTACTAAATTGTACCGAAAAAAGTAATAATATGAGCAAACAAAGAAAAGGGTAATTCAGCCTCACCAAACAAATTTTGGTCATGCTGTACCACAGGGGTGGCGGTGTATATCGAAAATATTTTATTTGTTCGTAGTAAAAAAAATTATAATATAGAAGACATATTGTTATGGGGGCGTTTGAGTATAACGTCCGCACATTTTGGGCCTATTTAAACTACCCCCTCGTCAGCAAATGTCAGAAAATTTCACACCCTCCCTACTTTATTACGTCAGCATATGTCCGACCACTTCTTTTATTTCATAAAAAAAAAAAATTCTTTATATTAGAATATGAATTAATTAAAATAAATGGGTTTACATTTATGTATAAGTTCCACTACATATTTTGATTTTTTTTTTATTATTGCTGACGTCAGTGTGGTTCTAACCCCCCCCCCCCCACATCCACCTGGTCGGAATATGTCAGATTACGACAGACCCCTCTCTCACCCTAGACGCTTACACGTAATACTTGAACGCCCCCTTTGTAATATTATCAGATTTCATTATAATAAACGACAGAAAATAGTCATAACAATATATTTCGTCATATTATGTAAAAAGTAGGTACAGGCGTATAAGAAATAATTAAATTTTTGGTAAAAAATAATTAAAAAAAAAAAAAAAATTAAAATTATAAAACGAAATAGTGGTAGTAGCATTAGATATTTACCACGCGTAAGTGCAAATAATATATACGAGTATAGTGTATGTATGGGTACGCTGTACATTTGAAACATTGAAGTATACTTTTATATACTTATCAATAGGAACGGATTTATATGCACTAAAAACCCTCAAAATATGCTTTAAAAATACTATAATATGCTACAAATTATACAATTATTTTTAAATATGCATTTAAAATTTAATTTAATTGAAAAAAATGTATTTAAAAAAAAGTTATTAAAATCAAACAAAATTATTAATTAATTTGGTTGTTTTCACCAAACACATTCTCAGTCTACAAAAAAAAATTAAAAATAAAAATAATAACTAAAATTTAAATTAAAGTGTTATTTATTTATTTATTTATTTGTTATAAATTTCATATTTTCCTTATTATCTTATTACACATTTTTATAACTGTAAATAAGAATACGAGAAAATCTAAATTAAAAACAAAAATATGCACTTATAATAAAAATATGTACTAAAAAATGGCAAATATGCATCATTTAATATGCAAAAAAAAAACTTACAAAGTTACAAATATGCAAAATATGCCAAATTAAATTGGTGTTATTTTTATAGAAATGATATAAATCGTGCACATTTCTTATCAGATTTCAAATAGCTTATTCTAATAAACATATGCATTTACATATAAATCCGTTCCCTACCTATCAATAAATATGAAATGCTGCAATATGGTTTAACGGGACGTGACGTGACGTTAATACCTGACTCGGTTGTCTGCAAGTTGTCAAATAAATTAAAGAAATTCCACTCCGTGAGCGGGCTAAATTCCTGGTTTCTAAACGTATTTTAAACAATACACTATAATTTTAATACGATATTTGTTTGACCTACGTATATGTAGAAAACGAAACGAACAATATCCCTAGCTCCCTAAATCTATAGTAACTAAATCAAAAACCTAAAATTAATATTGCCGTTTTTAACGCACATTTAATTACTATACTGATATTATACGTGAAAAATAATAACGTAATAGATCGTTATGACAAGAGATGTAATAATGTTTTTTGATCGATTCGGGGATTTCCGTTATTATTGTGATAACCGGAGATCAATTTTACAGATATCGTTTATAGTGTGTGAACATTATAGTATATGAACCTGAACAAAAATTCTACCAGCGAATACCTGGTACGCGTTCAAGGACAGCCCGAAAAGTGATTATATATGCTCCAAATCGTTATGAAAATCGGTCATTTTACGCTGACTAAATTTTTATTTATACACACATAGGTATAAAAATAGACCTAACGGGAAAAAAATTACAAAATGAAGTGCGCAACATTATTAAGTTGTATTGTTTTTGCATTTTCCGTCAAATTAACTACAAGTGAAAATTTCAATTTTTTCCCGCATTTGCCGGTTGTAAGTATATACATTTTATTTTGCTTATGTATAATTTAAAAATAAAATAGTGCTTATAGATTAAATTTTTATTATTAAAAATAGGTAATATAATAATATTTTATACAAAAAATATTTTTCCTACATAACCTAGAGAAAAGGCTTATACATTCAGAGATATTATCAATGCTGGGCATTAACGAGTTATTAAGTTAATGTTAAGTTCATTTTAACTTTTAATTTACCTTTTTATATTTGATTTTTGTTAACTTAACTTATTTTTGGTTATATTAACTTTTAAATAACAAGTTACTTTTAATTAAAATTTAAATTAATTTTGAAATAATTAATAATAATTAGTTAAGAAATAATACATTTTGATTTCATATCGTGTCTATTGTCAAAATAGTTGAATAAAAATAAAGTTGTTTTTGTCGTTTCTAATAACTATTATATTATAAGAATTATTTATTTCCTGAAAATATAAATAAAACAAGAATACCTATTATATTATATAATAATCTCCCCGTAATATAAATTGAGGTATATATTAGATTTCCCACTAATAAACAATATTTAGGTTGGTACAAATTTGCAATAAGCAATTAACATTTACTAGAATTTTTTAAAAAAGAATAGTTACCTACTAATTAAACATTTTTATGAACCGATTTGTTGTTTATTTTAATACTTATTATAATAAATATATTGTAGAATTTAAAAAAAATATTATGTTAATAATTTAAAAAGAGAAAGTACTTAAGGATAAAAAATAACATTATTTCCAAAAAAATAATAAATACTTAATTATACCTGTATATCTTTGTTATATTGACTCGTACAAAAAATAATAACTTAACTTAATTGTTAAGCAAAAAAATACTATTACTTTTAAGCTTTAGCTATTTTTTCCTATTGACTTAACTGAGTTTAAACAAATCATTAACTTGCCCAGTATTGGCAGTATTGCATATTATATTCAAATTAATGATCGGACATCAAGAAGTACGCGTAAACTAGTTTTCTGCTTATTGATCAAAAACACAAAAATACGGAGTGCTTCAACAGCCTTAAGAGGACACAACACGCCCGCTTTTTTAAGGGTTCCATATAGCAAATTTTATGAAATTTGTTGAAAAATGAAAATCTTAAAATTGAAAAATATATTAATATATTTTAAAAGTAATTTAAAAATAATCCTGTGTCAGTACTATTTTTTATTGTTGTGTAATCACATACTAATCAAATAACAGGTATTTTATATTTTGTAATAAACATGCTCCTGAATTTCTATATTTGTGGCTTTCTGAATAAGTGAAAGACAAACAATACACCTGAGCAAAATTAATTAATTAAAAAGACGAGAAGGTAAACTGTGCTTTCACGAGATAGAATTAAAAATAAATTAATATACAGTTTTTTATAAAGACTTAAAATTAATAAAGAATTATCTTCATTTATGAAGAAACATTTTTTTTTTTTTTTAAAAAAATCATGGGTAGTGAAAACACAGAAGACATAATACGGAACTCAGAACTGTTTTGAAAATTGAAATCGAACTAATTTAACACCATTAATTTATGGCAATACGGAGACCATTTTAGGGTTCGATTAATCTAGGTGTTACTTCCTCTTAAGGGTGAAGCAAAACCACCGAAAATGACCAAATATTTTTATAGTTTATCCGGAAACTTTAAATTAACACTAAATATTAATTATAGTAGGTACAATGTTACTTGTCTTAAGCGTAAAAAGACCAAAAATGTGCAAAATTTGATGGACCAAATTGTTTGTATTATTGCTTGAATAATATTACAATTAAAAAAGTGTAGTAGGTAAATGAAAGCGTAAAATTTGTTATTAGGGGATGGATTGACCTTTTTTATCTCATAAAATATGGCCCCCAAATAATATTTGACCCCTCCCTTTCATAAATCCTGACTACGCCACTGCATGAAACCTTAATAACATTAATTGGTTGTAATCTATTTTAAGAAGAATGTATATCTAATGATTTTTTTTCCTCTTCTCTGGAATCACAACTCTTCAAGAGTACTTGCCGCCACCGACTCCTCCTTCTGCTCTTCCCGATTTTGTACTTTTTCTTCCCAATTTGGTATCCCTTACTTCTCTAAGTCCTGTTACATTCCATCCGTCAATCGCTTCTTTGGACGTCCTCTCGGTCTCTCCCCTATATGGATTTCCACTCGACCGCCGTTTTAAGGCACTCCGAGTCTGACCTTCCCATTGCGTGTCCAAGCCATTTGATCCTTTGTGCTTTCGCGAAGGGGGTTATCCTCGGAACTCCTGTCAATTCTCGGATCTCTTTGTTCCTTCTTCTACGCCAGAATCCCAGTTCGTATTGTCATATACCTATACTGGACCGCAGACGATTCTCAGTAGGTATATTGTTTTCGAACGACATCAGTTTTTGCTCCATTCGGCTTGTTAAATGGACTTTAGTCCATACCTCGCATTCTATATGTTTTGTGTTTTTTTCAACGTACAATATTAAATATGAAATAATACCTCCATAATATTATCATCTACATCTATTAATAAATTTGTTCGTGTTTCTTATGGAATTATTGTTATTACGTCGTTATAGGTAAGTAGGTACCTCTATACCAGTATGATATTTATATAGGTATTAATAATACGATTATATATAATTTCTGAAATCAGGTTTGTAGATATATGTTTTGTAGAATGTAGTGCGTACGGTGTAATATAAAATATCTTAGTGCATATCATTGTCGTAATGTTTATTAACTATTAACTTTGCAAAATTAAAATGTATAATACCCACCTATAGGTATGATATACAATATCGACCCATTTCCGAAATTGTTTAGATGACTTCTCTCTTTTGGGAAATGTAAAAAATGTATTTTTGATGGATCAATTTTGATATTATTTTCATGAAGATTAGAGCATATTAAAATTGTTTTTTTTTTTTAAGTGAATACCAAAAGAAAATACTGCCAAAGTTTGAAAGTGCACACGCGTGGTATGCTAATTGTCAACTATTACCTATAAGCCACATATTATGCTAAACAGTAAAGTAAATGGTATTTTGAAGTAAATATTGTCCTAATATTTAATAATAGTTCTCATAAACTGATAAAGTGATAAAATGTATGATATTATTGTATTTATATCACGAACTAAGATAGTATGGACTGGAAACGACATAGCAGGCGGGTGGTGGTGGTGCGATTACATTTTGTTACGGTAAATTAATAAGTGGAGGAATCTAAGCGATAATCTATCAGGCGATCCTAGCGAACATTTGTCATACCACTCATACGTAGCATGTAGTCTGCGTATGAATATGTTGTCAAAACTATAATATAGGTGGCGTTTCAATCGCATAGATTCCCCCACCTCAATATTTAGCGTAACGATTTGTCCGCACGTTTTAATCCACCGTTTCCAGTCCATACTATCTTAGTTCGTGATTTATATGTAATAAGTCGATAAGAAACACAAACAAATATATTAATAGATCTCGATGATAATATATTATAGAGGTAGGTACTATTTCAAATAATTTATGTGTACGTTGAAAAAAAAAAATCTAAAAATTAAAATTCATGTTTTATATCGTTTTATTGTTTTATAATATTATAATATATTATTTAATTTATATTCGTTTTACGCTGTATCTAAATACACGGGTGTTTGTGTAGATAATGCGTACATGGACCAACCGTGTAAACATTAGATACATTTTGATATTTGATTTTTTTTTTGGTGTATGTACCTATATATTCTATAAATTTTTTTTGGTTAGATTATATTACATCGTAACTCATAGGTATATTTTCATAATTATTGTTGAGAATTAACAAACGAATAGAATATGTTAATAAATAAAATAAAACAGAAGTACCTACAACTTCTTTAAATAATATTAATTGACTGAATACAATATTTTAATTTGAAATATAGCAATCTTCGGTCTGTATTAAAAATAATTTATTATTTACAACAATTTTCCAGCATTTACGGAAGGCAGTTTTCCTTTAAAATTGTATACAATATAGGCGCATAAAAAAAAAATCTAATCAATTATCAAAATGTAAAAACCGGGTAGGAAATGTTAAGACAGTAGGTACGCATTGTCCATACGATCGCCTGTGTATCTATAGCAAAATATTATTGATAATATTGTGGCTCTGCAAACGTAATTTTGTCCACCGGAATTGAGGCATTAGTTGGCACGTGTCGATCGGACGATGTATTTGTTGCGTAATCAATAGTTATACAACAACTGATAACATTAAATTATTACATTCTGTCATAGTACACACTGTAGACCTCAGTAGAAGGTGTACAAGTGATATATACTAGTCTTAGACGAGTTTTTGATAAACAGGATATAACGTGTGATTAGAGATGTGAAATTTGCCGGTAAAATTTACGTAAAATAACGTAACCTTCGGTATAATATCTATATATATAAGTATTTATTTTAGTGAATTTTGTAAATTGATTTTTATGTTATTTAACAACTTCATTATCCGTTGTTATTTTGATAATTATTTAGTAATTTATATATTTAACGTCAAAAAATCTTGATATTTTTTTCTCATCATTTTTACTATCTATTTCTAAAGTTCTTCACAGAAAAAGATTATTATATTATTTTTATTACTATTCATTATTTTATACTATTTTACTAGACTAATTAAAAATTATTTCACTAATAAAAACATTTAAAAAGAGAGGTCATTCAATTTTAAGTACGGTAAAATAAACATTAGTAAAATTTATGTAATTTTAAATTTACCTGTAAAATTTTAAATTGTTTTTTTTATAAATCTGATTTTTAGAAAAATTTTAACGATAAAAGTTTTCTTAGGATTCATATATCTAAGTCTTACGTATTTTTTTAAGTTTATAAAAATATCTTTCTTGTACACGATAAAATTTTCATCATTAAAATCACATAAACCACATTTTAAGATATTTTAATATTAAAGAAGCGAAAAAATACTCTGCATACACGTAAAACGTAGGAGTATAATAATATACACTATAAATTATAATAATATCGTACTCGTTTTGTAACTTAATTAGAGTTTACAGATTTTCACATATTCAATTTTTAAAATATGGAAAATTATGAAATAAAAATGTATTAATTTACATAATATAATAACTATAAAAATGTACTTATACTATACATATTGGACTTTTATAAACACAATTACGATCTGTAATGATACATTGTATAGCCATCATAACACTGAATATGTTACTGTTTATTATGCTGCATAATAACAATTATTAGTAAAACTTGATACTTGTAAATTTCTGTATTCAGGGCCAGTACCGAATAAACTTTAAAGGAATAATGCACTGTGTTCCTCCATCAAATGATAAAATGCACTTTAATTATTATCTGAGCAAAACATCTGCTACTACAGCAGAAATAAAAGGAAATGCATCTATTACATTACCAATCGATGATAGTTATGATGTAAGTATTATTTAACAAATCAAATGTATTCCTAATACATTATATTATTTCTCAGTACCCATAAATGATGATTTTAGAGGACTATGAAATGGAAAAAAAATGGCTTATAATTGTTGGTAGTGCTAGAATGTTGGTTTACGTCGATTTATTGAGGCACTAGAGCTCGAGTAAGAAAGTCGCATAACATCACACGGTACGGTGACATCCTACGGTGCGTCGGTACGTAAATAAAATACACGGGAAGACTGAACTTTTGTGTGACTATTGATTAGCAGTGGCGGAACTAGTTTTACCCAAATTACCTCCAGAATCGTGAAACTCATTTTGAAAACAACAAATGAAAAAAGGTCATTCGTAAGGTTTTGCTCATATAAATAATAGCGCGTCTTAAAAGTATTTTCAGAAAAATTATTTACTTTCAGTAAAAAAAAACTGGATCTTCAAATATTTTACAATCGCCAAAATATTTACGCCCCCCCCCCTCGAAAATTGTACACCCGAGGATCAATCTCGGTCTACCCCCCCCCACCACCCCCTAGTTCCACCACTATTTATTACTCGCATACAAACGTATACTTTAAATGGTATATCCATTTGATTTTTTTAAACAATACATAATAATAATAATAATAATAAAAATAATGATATTTTTTACCATTATATTTAAATGTACAAATAAATAATTATTACATAATATAGATAAAAAAAAATTATATTGATATTGATATCGATAATACAAGTTCATTAATAATGATAATAGATAACCTAAACTTAACGTAGCCTCTTAGACTACCTACTTATTTATTGAATTCCCAGCCTGTTTTCACTCGCGTCTACAGCTTACTTATTAATTTTCCTTTACAGCTTTCAAACTATTCTTCCATTGTTTATAGATTTTTCCGTTTTTCATTCGTCCTTATCGCTTTTTATCCGTGTCAGAAAGAAAAATGCGTTTTCAAAAAGGCCGGCCGGCCGTTATCACTAGACTTTTTCCGTTCCCAGGATTGGATTGAGGAGAGGGGAGAATTAGCGGCACCCAACCATTTTAGTAAATAGACAAATGATAACTTTAGAAAAATGTTTTTTGTTTTTGAAACGATTTTGTTTTTTTCGCTCTCCAAACTGTAAATCCGGCCCTGCTCATGCCGTACTTAGTCTTATCGCGCCGAACCCCCGAAATTGACTTTTGTAATCTTTTCCGACGTTTTTCAATATCATAAACGTCGGATTCGCGTTCATCAGACGTTTTTCAGCCCGACCGAACCTTTCTGATTTCGTATTCGATTTCTACAATATTTTTCAGATATTCGTAGATTTCCATTTGGTGACAATATGTATATAAAAACCAATTGATTCATACCTATGTAATACCTATATTATGGCATTAATATTTCATAGTAAATGTATTTCAAATCGTCGAACTTCCGTGATATATTTTGAAATTTGAATTTAATTTATATTAATGTGTAGTTTTGACATTGAGTGAAAAGAGTTACATTCAGTACTTTTAAAAACCAAAGTACATATAGTAAGTTTGATAGGTACATTTTTGGATTACATACCTATTTTGTCAATCTATTCATTATAAGCACTTTAGAGGTAAAAGACTATTTTCTAGAAAGCGAAGGCCAGTTTCCACTGCAGCAGAATATTTTTTTAATTTATTTATTTATTATATTATTTCCCAAAAACCGACTATTACGAATCCCGATAGAATACATGAATGAGGTATACGAATTGCACTGAATAAAAAGTTATTCTTTAAAGATGTCACACTCTAAAAAAAATGTACATCGAAGCATATCCACTAAAAAGGTGTTGCATTTACAAGTAATTTCATACAAAAAGATTTACACTGACAAGTAGTCTCACTCAGTAGAAGTTGCACTCAAGCTAGTATATTATAATATATATCTTGCACTAAAAAATATATTAATAATTATATGAAAAATAAATTTACAATATACATTTTCCAATTTTTAGTGATTTTTACTAAGATTGATGAAAATTAAAGAACAGTAAACATTACTTGTAGATTTAAATTTATGTATAAATTCTATTCTATTAGTCACAATTTTATATAAAAAAAGTATATTTATTTATAACAAAGTTACAGATGGAGTATTTCAGTAAAATAACTTGATAAAAATAATTTTAGGTCATTTGAAAATAATTTCAATAACTTTACTTAATGTAACTTATAATATATAATTTAATTACTTTTTAAAAGTGATTTCCAAACATTAAATACAGAATAACCACAACATCCGACTTGCCCGATAGCACTTACATAGATTTTTATTATTTTTTTTTCACCCTTTAATATACATTATAATAAATTATATTACTATTTTATATATTTATAAATACGAGTAGGTACATTTATTAATCTTATTTTATAATTTTCAATTATTTGTCAAATTTTGTATAATTTTAAATGAACATAATAATAAACTTAAAATATTATATTATTTTATTATTATTATTTAAATTATTAAAAAATATTGAAAAATTATTATTCGATTTCATCTGAGAAATATAAATATTTTTAGATTTTAAGTGGAGTGATAAATCTATTTGTTTCACAAAGATGTTTATTTTATTTTTTTTTTTATTGCCCTAGTCAGCAACTATTTTACCAGAAGAAGACGAATAGGAGTTTTAGAGTAAAGAGCTTTTTTGATTAAAAAAAAATTGTTTCTAGTTGTTACTTTCAAAGATTCATTTTTCGATTTCCCCAGTAGTATCCTTAAGGGTAAAGAAATAAGTTAAGATAACCTACCCTACGAGCGAGCAAAATTTCCTCTTTCTAAACGTATTTTAAATAATAATCTATAATTCCTTAATCAATTTTTTTAACCTAATATACTTACTTATGTATTAGATACCTAAAAATAACAGAACGAATAAAATTTTTAAATATTTATATTGGTAGGTAAAGGCATTGCAAAATTGTAAAGGCCGACAGGCATATAATATAAAACAAATAATATCTATTTGTAACCAAATCAACAAACTCGTAAAAATGGACAGACAGGTACAATGACGGATACAACGGTGTCTTACTCGAGCATTAGACGAGCATTTTGACATATCACCGTACACAAATTTGAGTCTGTAAATTTTTCGTTTCGTAGTTCGTTAAGAAAGTCTAAGGATATATTAATTTTACTTTTTATAATATTTACATTGTTATTAACATGATTAACCCATATAAATTGTAATTATAAAATAACAAAATAAATGATACTGTATAAAATGATTTTATTCATTTTCGAAATAAATAGTCACGCTAATTATTCTCAGGCTTTTTATTAATCAAACTTTAACTGACATAGAATTTTTATACTTATATAGTTAGAATTCAAAATGTCGTTGAAAGATTCTATTGGCGGTTGGAAAGACAATGCGTATACGTACAAAACACCAAAAGCTTGTTCGGCACTTAAGAAATTAATGGGAAAGGCTTGGTTACCATTCATAGGTGGTCTTCTAGGAACTCCTGGCAATGCCAGTTGTCCAATACCAAAGGTATGAAAACTAGTATTATTATGAGAATAGTTTTGTTCATTTCAGATAAAAATCTCCAAATTTTCTTTGTTTAAAACAATAGCTGTAGTGATTTTACTAATAAAAATATTTTGGTCTTTGTATCAAAGTGGTATCCAATTTAAAATAGAAGATCTTTAACGAAAGTTCTAACGTTTAAATGAACTTTTAAATGTTCAATACCTAGAGATTCTCAATCTGCATACAATCCCCTTTTATCTAATTTTCTTAATCTTGAAAAGATAAAACAAAGACGTTTAATACTCAACTTAGATTTTCATATACACTATTTTATTCGGCTTCAAGGGCAAATGCAGAAAAATGATGTAAAGTTCTTTAGTAAGATATTAATTGAAAGAAAAACTCCAGAAACGTAGGGGAAGAACTGTATAGTATCAATATTTAACGGCAAAGGAGATGTACAGAAATGTAGACATTATACAGGGATTAAACTTATGATTTATGTGTCACAGTATGAAGATTTAGGTAATCATAATAAATAAGGAGGTAATTAGTGAGTTATTTGTTACAATTTATTGGATTTATGCTTTGGAGGTTAATAATGAAGCCAATATTTTGTATTAGATTATTGATATAGAAAAGGTGTATGATAGGAAGATTATATATATATAGATCATATAACCTATGATGTAGATTATCAAAGGCATATATGAATTTAATTGAAGACATGTATAAAAAGACATGTACAAGAGTGAGAAGTTTGTGTGGAGCAACTTGGGATTTCAATGACAGAGTAGCAGTACGTCAAGGTTTGACATTGAGTCTTTATTAATTTTCCTTAGTAATGCATGAAATAACAAAGGATATACAGAGTGAGGTAATGTGGTGCATATTGTTTACAGATAAAATAGTGTTGGTTAGAGTCTTAAGGAAGTGAACGGTAGATTGGAAAATGGAGAGAAGCTCTCTGGGAGAAAGAATTAAGGATTAGTAGGAGTAAAACAGGATAAATTGAGTATGATTTTAGAGAGAGGTAACACAGTGCAAATAGGAAAAGGCAAGTTATAAATTTGAGCGGTCATGAAGTGGGTGAGTTTGAGTGGTTCAAGTATTTAAATCCGTTTTACAGAAAGATGGTGGGAAGGAATATATAAGGAACATATAAAACAGCATAAATGGATAGCGTAGATGAATGAAATGGAGAGAAGCTTCAATTATTTTGCGTGACAAAAAATATCCCAATAAATTAGGTTAAAAAGTTAATTTCATAAGACAGTTGTGAGGCCTGCAATGGTATATAGATAATAATTTTAGATGATTGATAGGAATATAGAACAGTGTATGAGTGTCACGGAGATATGAATGTCAAGGTAAATGAATGGAGTGACTAGAGAAGACAAAAAAGAAACGAGTCCATAAAAGGTATATAAGTAGCTTCAATAGTGGAAAAAATGAGAGAGAATAGATTGAGATAGCTTGAACTTATTTTGAGAAGGGAAGAGTCATGGGCAATAAGATTAGTAAAGGGAATGTATTTTGAAGGAAATTGAAGAAAAGAAAGAAATAAAAATAACTAAAAAAAGAAAAGGAAAATATATTTCTAAATTGTTATTCTTCGTCCGAAATATTGCCACCACTTAAATCACAATGTTGGACAGTATATAGGAAAATATCTGTACAACAGAGGATGAGTGTAGCTAGATATCAAATAACTTCATCATAATAATGATGACTTATGGTCTAAACTAATTGTCATCTATTTTTAATATTTTTTTGAATACTCTAAGCATATTTTCTTTTTTATATATTATTTTTATAATATATTATATATTTATTTTAAGTATTACATTGTTTGAATTGACTTATTTTTAATATTAAATATATTATTATTATATTCTTTATAGATAGATGTTAGTCTTTTGGTATTATAAATATTTTTGCAAATTGCTTAAATTAGGTTAAAAATTTTAAAGTTTTCGACTTTTACTAATTTTAAAACTAAATTTTGCTATTCCATAATTTTACCATAATAAAAATTTTAAATGAGAAAAAGCCGGTGAATAGTGAGTGGAAAGATTACGCTCGTTCGATAAGATATTGAATATTAAATTTAAAAGTAATGATAAATCTTTCGATACAATCAATATACACAGTGACGTATTTATAATTTCGTTGCTCTAGGCACACAACAAAATTTTTGTGCTCCAAAAATACATATTTGAAATGTAAATAAACAAAAAAAAAAAAAAAGGTAGTATAATAAATTAATATTATATTTTTTCAGCTCTAAAAACATTAACAATATAACAATATGTAGTAGAATTATTCAAAAACTGTTTAAAATTTGCTGGCTCTAAATACGTAATGCTCGGGGTAATTTTCGTAAAAATTCTTACACCAAGGTATCTATTTTTTAATTTTCCTAATTTTGGTAACTCTTAAAATCACCCCACGTTCATCCTTGTACGGCATCCCTGACCTTTTGTTTTAAATCAACTATCCTTTTTTCGTGTAGTCGTTTATTTTACTAATTTAGAATACCTATAAATTTTTATTTACTATTATTTATAAAAAATAAAGATACATATGTATTACATTTTGATTCATTTTTTATTTTTATATCTAATTTTTATATTAAGAAGACGTTTTATCCTTGATTTTAAGGTGTTATAATAAGTACCTAACTTTAAAGAAATTTTAATAAAAATGGTTCTAACCATTAAAAAATATTTAAGTACATATTAAAAGCTAATTACAATTTACTTTAAATGGTTCTTATGTGACTATAATTTTTTATTATTTTTGTTTTTTTATGTAAGTATTTATAACATTTTAATAAAAATATTACTTTCTCATATCTAATTTTTATCAACCTGAAATATCATATAAAGTTGAAACAAAAAAAAATTTTAAACAACACTACCTACCTATTATTTAACATCCAACAATTCGGTATTTGATATATTATGTCTTTTTAAATTTTTTATTTTTTTTTGAGTTGTTGAAAATTATAAATAATGTAAGTATATATATTTATATAAGTATTTATATTATAAATGTTAGCAAAATTTTCATTAAAAAATGATTACATAGACTATAGAGGCACCAATTACCATAAATAATAACATATATCCATTATATTGTGTTTTTTCTTTCGTATTTCGAATATTTTGGTAAGTTGATGAAACTATGAAATTCTAATGCGAGTTTTCCATTGAAAATTTATAGTTGCGATGTCCTCTTAACCGGACACTATATCCATATTAATTGCTGTCTCTGCATATCTAACAGATAATATAGTAAAATCATTTACATTATAGCATTTTAGTTAAATTGAGAATTTAAACACCTATAATCAAATTTAAAAATTAGAACATTATCTATATGTGGATGTTTTAAAATATTAATTTTAAAGAGATACACACTTAATCATCTTTAAGTAATAATATTTAAAATACTAATTTCTCTCTTTAAATAAAAATTGTTTTTAAGTTTAATAATAGATATATATGTTTAAACCATGAAGAATACAAATAAGAAGACCAAACTGCGTAAAAAAAAAACGTCTCGAAAAGAGTCACACGATTAAATCACCGCAGACTGCTTTGCAGGTGCATCCGTAACTAGTATTACCTGCATAGTTTATAAATAAATGAAGTAGTGATGGGTACTATCGAATAGTTATACACTATTAAATAGTTTATTCGAATAGTTTTACATGACCGAATGCTGATATTTTGACAATAACTATCGAATAATTCGATAAACTATCGAATATTTCAATAAACTATCTAATAGGTAGTTTGATACAAATTATACCAATTATATTATAGAATAGTTTAGTAAACTATCAAATATTTCGATAAACTATCAAATAGTACGATAAACTATCGAATAGTACGATAAACTGTCGAAAAGTTTGGTACA
Organism: Pemphigus obesinymphae; assembly: GCA_025469235.1. Lineage (NCBI taxonomy): Eukaryota > Metazoa > Arthropoda > Insecta > Hemiptera > Aphididae > Pemphigus > Pemphigus obesinymphae. The sequence goes on along the minus strand of JAIPRL010004410.1, from coordinate 11,989 downwards.
AATTTTACCTACCATATTACCAAATGTTCGGTAAGCTATCGAATAGTTCGTACTAACCGAATAATCTAAAGTCCAAATCAACCGAATAGTCCGAATAGGTAGTATGCATGTACGATAATTTTCTTTTTTAAAATTCGTACAGAACTGAAACCTCTAATTATAAATCACCAAAGCGCGAAGCTATAATAACTTGGGACACTTCTACGCCTATTTTGATTATATTTAAAATCGTAACTGTTGCATTGTAATGGGATTATGGAATTTGTGGAATTTTAGAACATACCTACCTAGATCTTCGGAATATTGAATGACTACTTTGTCTTAATTTTTAAAAAAAATATATTAATTTTAATTAATGAGTTTATAAAATAGCTTTATAAAATATCTTTTTACAAAATTGTGATACAGATGCTGAATGTAAATTTCTTGTATGATAATTCACGAAATAAAATTAGTTGGCTAGACAAATACGGGTATCACGTTCTCTTCAAATATAGGTGTTTTTGGTGGCAGTACTGTTTGGACTTTTGGAGCAATACCCATCCACTTTATGTTTCAAACCGCATACATTTTTTAAAAGGTAAAAAGGCGTTTTATAGAAGCATAGCTGGGAGGACGGACCACGCTTGCTATGGCCGACTCCAATTCTGTTCCAATTGTCACAAATTAAATATCCCCCGATTCGCTGTGAAACACCACGTCACGAGTAACTAGAGAAAAAAAGTGTTTTGACCTAAATATTTACCAAAAAATAATTTAATTTATGACTTGGGTAGTAAGTGGTAAAACAATTTTATATTAAAAATGTGAAAATTGTTTTTAAAAAAGTCGACGTCAACAGTATCGAACAGAAATCTACTGCACGTATTTCACCAAGACTACGTGGCGTAAGGGCGTACACTATACAATATGATGTATGACCGATTATATGAGTAAAACAGCGAAAAACCATCTAATTTTAAATTGCCATAACTTTTAAACTGGTCGTACTACCAAATTCTAATTGCACCATCGTTTTCATCGTCAAAATTACATGAGCTCCAAAAATATTTTTTCTAAAAATCGAATTCTCCGATAAAGTGGAATATATATATATAAATAAATACCCAGTTTCTACAAAATAATTTGTTTTTATTTAACAAATACGTATTTCGAAAACAATGTTAAATAAAAATAAATTATTTTGTAGAAACTGGGTATTTATTTATATATATAAATAATTCTACAAGTAACTCAGCACCAAAAAAAAAATAATAGAAATATACCCATTTTATATTTTACATAATTATTCCATAATACTTAGATATTTGTTATTAAACTATTAAACACATATTAAATTTCGAATATATTGAGTATATAATTAAATAAATCATCGACTATCAAATATTTCAAACTAACCAAAAAGTTCAGACCAACCGAATAGTTCGACTATCGAATTTTTGTTTGTAGAAAACCTGTTCAGAAATTATTGAAGAAATCCTAGGAGGGCTAGGGAAATGGGTCAAAATTGAAAATTCCATTTTTTTTCCGCTTTTCCACTTGAGATTTTCTTCAATAACTTTTGAACAAGTTTTCTACAAACGAAACTTTTTTTTCTACTAATCAATACAAACCGCATAAAAACGATTACATATGTTTGTACTTGCATACAAAATTTGAGAGAGGGGAGCTGGGGAAATGTACGTGAAGTAGTCGATAGTTTTTAAGTATCTATTGAACAGCTCGATAGTGACTATTCAATAGTGCCCATCACAAGAATGAAGTCTTTTTATCAATTTATGAAAAAAATATGAAATATTTTTAATTATGACCTATTATACATTATTGTATAGCTTGTATAATTATGTATTCATACATATGTATAAATTTACACTTTGAACATTATTATTATCCATAATTAATTTTTATTTTATAGTATAATATGTATAGGTACTAATATAAACAGTTATTAATACAGACTTTTAAATTTACACTATTTACATTGCCTTATATGAATTAGCTATTATAGTATATTCTAGACTTAAGTTTGTTACAAAAAAATATTTATATTAGTAAGTAATATAATAATAACGATTTAGATTTTAATTAATTAATATTAATGAATAATCATAATTATCAAAGTGTACATAATTATTATGAATGGCTGCGTAACGTAATGGACGCGGCGATACAACCTATAAAATAATAAATAAATAGATACCTAATAGATAGATGATGATTAAAAATGTTACTAATTTTTTTCGTAAATTTAAAAAAAAATATCAATAACACCTCATATACTACGCGTGTATTAGAGTAGTTAGTCGGTTAAGTTATAGATATATATGGAATTATTATAGATAATAATTAGATATAGGGATGCGCCTTCTGGCTATTAATCGTGCGACTCTTTTCAGGACATTTATTGAAAGGGACGGCCGTACGTGTTTGGTCTCCTTATTCCAGTCTTCGTAGTTTGAATTTAAAATGTAACCGAAATTCCACAATTATAGATGGGAGACGACAAACAAACATATAACGCGATCTTAATCTTAATGACCGAAATGATTTTTATTTTTATTATTTTTTTTTCATTTCCAGGGTTTACATATTTCAACAGGTGCAGATACATCGTTAATTGAAAAAGATTCCGAGTTTCCTAAACAATTTTTTTATGGAACGTACAAATTCCACACTAAGTTTTTAAAAAATAAGGACATGTATGGTTGTTTTGTTTTGATTGTAGAGATAAAGCGACCCTGGGAAAAAGAATAAACCTTTATATCTGTTATTAACATTACGATCTGCCTATTCATTAATCATTACCACTAAATCACTAAATATTATTATATTTAGGAAATTAATTAAATTAAAAAAGAAATGTATTTGTAAAATTCATTTGTATAATGTAGGTACTTATTTAAATATCTATATTTTGTTATATGTGGATGTTTTTATATAAAAAAAACATTCGATTACACAAATAAAAACATCAATTTTTACTTTTATTTAATATACGATTTACATGTATTTTAGTAGCAATATTATGATTTTCAGTACACATTTACACGATAACCTAGGTTGATTGATAAAACGTGATGAGCATTATTTTTGAAGTGCATGTCTCATTAATAATAATAGGTGGACAGTATCTTATACTTACAAGGGTATTTAATTTATTTTAATTTACAGAATTTATAATAAATTGGACATTACAAATTTGGACAATATAAAATTTGGATTTTTAATTCATCGAAAACGTATTAAACTATTTTTATTTTTTATTCGTTATTTCTTTATATATTACAGAATACACATCAATAAAAATGACCGTACTTAATGATAATATTATTATACCTATGTCTTTTTGTACTATTTAATGTATAATTAATAATAATAGGTATTATAATCAGGGTTGATATGTAACACATTTTGTTTAAAACATATGTTTAAAACGTCAGAAAAAAACATATTGATTTTGTTTAAAACGTATAAAACTCCTATTTTACATATTAATGAAAAAAAACATTCGTTTAAAATAGCGTTTTAGGACATTTTTAAATTTTAAAAATGTAAATTATAAAAAAATTTCAAATCTAATGTAGGTTTTATGTTTTATTTTAAAGTAGGAGGTATATACACAAAATATTTAGTATTTAATGCCATTATTATTTAGTTTTTTTAATTACCTATACATTTTATGATTCTATCTTAGAAGTTTAGTGGCGAGTCAATGGCGTAGCTAAGATTCTTATTTGGCGGGTGGGGGTATGAATATTTTTCAAGAAAAAAATGGTCGTTCCAAACTTCTAAATTAATTGTCACTGAAATGCCACTGTGGCATAATATATTCACGGTATCACGGAGGTATACCACGGACTAAAAGATATTTTTTCAATTATTATCGATATCAACCACAAAATTATTGTTCTATTGATTATAAATATAAATCTATAAGTTACTACTTATAAAATATTGGTCATAAGAATTTAATAGTATTATTTATCACAAAACAATATTATTATACACGGGAAACTCTTATGTTGCATTTTTAGAGTATTTTTCCATTTTTAGGGCATTTTTATGCATATTTTATGCTTAGAATGTGAATAAATAAATATATTATATAGAATTTAGCAAAGAATAAAAAATTTTGAAAATATGTATAAAATATTTAAAAATATTTATTATGTTTCATAATTTAGTCATATTTATATAAGGACCTGCTGGTTTTACCTATACGTAAAATTTTCGATAATAACAATAATTTAATATATTATATTTATAATATGTGATACTGATAACAGCAAATAGTAGACCGATTAGTACATATCATACTCGTACTACAGTGTCATACATTAGTGTTCGCGTAATTCGAATAGTGCCGTATGTACATAATATTGTATCGTTTGTATTAACAAAAATGCCGAAAATTAAAACGTGGGCATTAATGAAGAAAGGATTACCAAAGGTGTATGTGAACATAATTGAAGATATGTATGAAGGGGCGAGTACAAGAGTGAGAAGTCTGTGTGGAGAAACTGAGGATTTTAGGGTCAGAGTAGGGGTACATCAGGGTTCAGCTTTGAGTCCTTACTTATTTTCCCTGGTAATGGATGAGATAACAAAGGATATACAGGGGGAGGTACCATGGTGCATGTTGTTTGCAGATGATATAGTACTGATAGGAGAAAGTACTGAGGAAGTGAATGGTAGACTTGAGGAGTGGAGGGAAGCTTTGGAAAGTAAAGGACTAAGGATTAGTAGGATTAAAACAGAATATATAGAGTATGATTTTGGTGAAAGGGAACACAGAGAGAATAGGGATAGGCTAGAAATAAAGTTAGGTAGTGATGTGGTGGGAAAAGTGGAGAGGTTCAAGTATTTAGGGTCCGTTGTACAGAAAGATGGGGGTTTCGAAGAGGATATGAAACACAGGATTAACTGTGGATGGACCAAGTGGAGAGAAGCGTCAGGTATTCTGTGTGATAAAAGAATCCCTATTAGGTTAAAAGGTAAATTTTATAAGGCAGTAGTGAGACCTGCAATGATGTATGGAACAGAATGTTGGGCAGTATGTAGAAAGATAGAACAGAGAATGAGTGTTGCTGAGATGATAATGTTAAGGTGGATGAGTGGAGTTACTAGAGAGGATAAAATAAGGAATGAGTATATAAGAGGTAGTATAGGGGTAGCTTCGATAGTAGACAAAATGAGAGAGAATAGATTAAGATGGCTCGGGCATGTATTAAGGAGGGAAGAGACTGAAGCAGTAAGATTAGTAAGGAAAATGCGTGTTTTTGGTAAGAGGGGGAGAGGAAGACCGAAAAAGAGATGGGGGGATGTGATGGCAAGTGATATGGGGAAGGTTGGAGTATGTGAAGAAGATGCGGGAGATAGAGTTAAGTGGAAGTGTAGGACCAGGGTGGCCAACCCCAAATAGTAGGGAGAGAAGGCGAAGGAGAAGAAGAAGAAGAAGAAGAAGACCAATGAGGTTATCTCCAAATGCTGTTTTCTATCAATTTTATAATAAAAGTTTTAACTCTAAAATTATTTTAAAATGCCATTTCATTTGTTTTGCACAAACATGTTTTTACCGTTTAAAATCTTCAGTGTAACGTCCTCTAAAATTTTAATTATTTCAATAAGAAAATTGTGGTTTAATCTCAGGCCAATCCTTAGATAAGTGCTTGAGCCTATCATCACTAATATTCAATATTTTTTTGACACAATATAAAATAGGTACCCTTTAGTATTTTTGTAGAAGGCCGATTATTATTATGCAATATATGTCAAATTATTGTAAAAAACCAATAGTATATTATTCATAAAAAATAAGGGTGAATTAATTCTTTGCAGACAATAACAATAGACCAGTAGGGATACATTTTTAGTATTGTAATTAGATACTTCAAATTAAATTTAAAAAATGTTCTTTAAAATAAAAATAATATTTAAATTTAACCAAATATGATATAAAATACATGTATTTTTTTACTATTAGGTATTAAATAATATTTAAATTACTTATGAAATTTATATTAAATACAAATATTGTAAAATTGTAGACAAAATTAAATGGCTCCACACAAAAGCAGAACTAGTGCTGTATGGTATCATTTTTCTGATGAAGGCAATGACAAAGCTAAGTGTAGCTATTGCAAAGGCCTTTATAGTTTTTCTTCCGGTTCGATCGCAAATTTGAAAAGACATCTGAAAAATGCACACCCAAGTGTGTCATTATCTAGGACTGAACCATCTCCTGTACAACAAACGAGACGTATGATATTATAAGCTATACATTTTAAGTTAATATTTTTAGATTACTTTACTTTTGGTATTCATCATTATAGAGCAAAGTCCAATAATTGACGAACCAATAGCTACAGCCAGTACATCAAGAGAATCTCCATTAACTTTGTCGAGAAGTGTTTTACCTATAAGACAGCAAACACAACAAGTGATTACTGATTTTGTTATCCAAAGGAAACCCATTTCTATGACTAGAAAAAAACAAATTGACGAACAATTAGCAAAAATGATTGTCAAAAAGTAAATAAATAATAATAAATTATTGTAAGTACATACAAATACTTACAAGTTTTTTGTTGCAGGTTCTATCCATTCAGCATTGTCGAAGATGAAGAATTTCAGACATTGCTGTACATGTTGAATCCTGGGTACACATTACCAAGTAGAAAAACCATATCCAACAGTCTTATACCGATGAAATACGAGGACATTTGTGAAAAAATACAGGTGGAAATCGGAAAAGCAGGGGCCGTATGCTTGACTACTGATTGTTGGACGTCTATAACAAATTCCAGTTATATGGCTGTGACCGCTCACTTCATAGATGGTAATATGAACCTCAGATCTGTTTGCCTCAGCTGTTCTGAATTTGGAGAGAGGCATACTGCAGATAACCTTGCCGAGATTTTAAAATCAATAACCAGTAAGTGGAACATTGCTTATAAAATCTCGGCAATTGTTAGTGATAATGCGGCCAATATCGTCAGTGGAATACGGAAAACCGGATACAGACAATTGCCTTGTTTTGCTCATACTTTAAATCTGGCGGTTCAAAAAGGTTTAAAAGATATTGAAGTAGTAACAAGCAAGGTGAAATCAATTGTTACATATTTTAAACAAAGCTCCCATGGTCAAAAGAGGTTGAATGAAACTCAGGAACAAATGGGTTTACCTGTTCTAAAACTTAAGCAGGACGTCATAACTAGATGGAACTCCACTTTTGAAATGTTAAATAGAATACTAACTATAAAGGATGCAGTTATTTCCACATTGGCCCTTCTACAGGCAGAGGATGTGGAAACACTTAATCAATATGAATGGTCGGTTGTAGAACGCTCTGTGGAAGTTCTCAAAATATTTTTAGAAGTGACAAATGAAGTTAGTGCAGAGAAGTACGTTACACTTTCTTCCATTTTAATTTTTACGGGGGTGATGGTAAACTCAATGACTCAGTTTAACGTTGATTCGAGTTTACCAGTAGAAGTGAATACAATGGTAGAAACCATCAAATTTCAACTAGAACAACGTTTGAAACCCCTCGAAGGTAACGAGCTTGTTACTCAAGCAGCGCTCTTGGATCCACGATTTAAAAAATTAGCGTTCTGCAATACAAGTAGTATAAAATATAATCAAGCATTTGAGCAACTAAAAAACAAAGTTTGTTTGGTTTCATTACCCCCAACTACATCCACAGCAACCACAATAAGCCAAACACCATCACAAGGCTCTAGAACTGCATCCTTGATTTGGAAAACTTTTGATGAGCAATTTGATTTATGTAGAGGATCGCAAAATCCAACAGCAGCTGGAATAATAGAGTTGGATAAGTACATGAATGAGCCACTAATAGGAAGACACGAAGATCCTCTTATTTGGTGGAGTGAGAGAAAAACCATTTACCCAAGACTTTTCAATATTGTATTGAAACGTTTGTGTATACCAGCTACATCGGTCCCATGTGAACGCCTGTTCAGCAAAGCTGGTTTGATATTAAGAGACAGGCGTAGTCGTCTCTTAACATCAAAAGCTGAGCAGGTAATATTTCTTTGCCACAATCTATAAAAGTCAACAAGTGTATACTTGCTAATAATATTTTATGTTTATTGTAGTTTTATATATACCTACAGTTTTGAGTTGTTTGATAGTATTTTATTAATTTTAAGTTTGTTTTTTTAAATTATTACTTTCATTTTTTTGTTAATTATATTATATTTATGTAACATTGAATTTATGATACACATATAAACCATACTGTTGTTAAAAATGGCAGTAGCTAAAGCTGCATTCAGAAGAGTAAATGCAGGATGCAGGTGTATTCCGCATTCCTACATTTACCCCTCTTGAATGCAAATAGTTACTGCTATAATAAACAATGCTATGTTTTATATGTGTATTATAAAATCAATGTTAACAATGTTGCATGAAATTGTTTTTTTTTATAAATTTTAAGTTTAAGTTTTTGGTATATAATTTGATTTTAATTTATTTGTTTAATTTATAACATTTGTTTGCAGTATTAAATTGTTTTTGTATTTATTTTATTCAAGTTTTAAGAAGTTTTATTGTGTAATTAATTATATAATATTATCTATTAAATAATATTGAATACTATGTTTCATATTAATGAGAATTGAAAATTTATTGTGGAATACATACCTATTTCAAAAATAAAATTTAAAAAATGAGTGTTCGGAACGTTTGATTAAAAATTTAATTTGTTACGTTCTTTAAAAAAATGAACGCGTTCATCTGGTTGCATGTTTTACGTAATTAATAAAACGTTTTTCTTAAATATTTACCAAAAAGTTACCGACTCGTAGTAAACTACCGTTTTAAATTTATAGCAGAGTATTATATTTAAATCTAATAAGGTTTATAGTAAAAATATGGTAAAGATTTGGTAAGTAATACTTACGATTATGAACTATAAAAGTAAAAATTAAAGAATTAGGATAATATTATGTAACTTACTTATATTATTTGAAAACGCCATCGATTGTAAACGAATACAAAATATTAAATCGTTTATTTCATCTACGATCTTCATGTCACGAACACGCTGCAGGAAAAATACAATATCAAACGTGTTTTACCAATTTACCACAGATTAAATGAAACATCTTAAAATGTGGTTTTACGTTACTATTTTTGTAATTTATTTATTACACACAATAATAATGACAATAAATTGTTATCATATAATTTATGATATCACAAATCCACAGAATATTCTGTGACTAATCGTTAATCTCATCGATGTGATAACCATAGACCTGATAATACTTGTCTATTTGATAACAATATGTTCACGGAGTAACAATTATGCACGGGCGACGGGTGACTTAAAATATACATGATGACCTGTACACTTTACAGTATCACTAGTCAGTAGTACCTAGGTATTATAATGAACGATTGAACGAAAAGAACGATATACTTATGGTATAAGGTATGACATACAGTTCGTTCAATGAACTGGTTCATTTTAATGAACGATGAACGATGAACGAGTTAATCAAAATGAACGATTTGTCCCATCTCTAAGTTAGACCAAATATTGCCAGCTATGTAGGAATGATGGAAAATTCCACTATTAACGAACTCAAAAATAACATCAGGAAATATGAAAACTTAAAATTTATATAATAACGGGCCAAACTTATCAATCTCTCGCAGAAATAAAGGAATCTATTTTTAAAGAACAACTTAATCAACTAACCACTCAATTTAATGAAAAAATTAACATGTTAAATGAAAACAATAAAAAATTTAAACAAGACGTGGAAGATTCAAAAATTCAAACACAAAATTATACACAATTCCTCAATAATAATAATCCCAAATTTAAAAACAGAAATAATAATAATATTCCTCACTACACACCACCTAGACAGCCGAATCACTCACAACGTAACAATTTACCTCAACAAAATTTAAATAACCCTCGAAACAATTCAAATTATAACTCTCGAAAATACTTTAATAGGTTTTGGTAGTCAGTGAAATAAAAGTACATATCAAGTAGTTATTCCTACTATTTATGTTATGGGTACCTAATGAAATTGAATATAAAACAAAACGATTATTTTTAGGTATGAAATGTAGCAAAACAATTTTTTGAATTAACATAACAAAGTTGAATATTAAATAATTTTCCTAATAAATTAAGTAACTGATTAAGAGGATGTAACACCTAGATTTATCAAACCCTAAAATGGTCTCCGTATTTCCATAAATTAATAGTGTTAAACTAGTTTGATTTTAATCTAAAAACAGTTCTGCGTTTTCATTAGATCATTTAAAAAAAAAATTTTTTTTTAATAAATGATAGCTGATTGTAAAAAATATAATATATTAATATATATAATAATGGGACGTATGTATAGACTTATAATATTATAAGTCTATGGACGTATGGAACTACCTAAGGTTAGTAGGGGTACCAACTACCTAAATTACCTATGACATTTGCCATAGGCGAACCTCGAAATCGGCGCTACTGGGTATGGGTTTTATTATATTATATGGGTATTGAGTATTATTATATGTTTGATCCGGCAGTGACTTTTTCAACTTGGTTTTTAGTTTTTTTGATGTGCACACAAATTTTATCCGAATGTTTTTAAAGCTACAAATGTACAAGTTGTTGTTTAAATGGTTTTAAACAGTTTATTAGGAAAATATAAACTGTAGGTACCTATACTGCAGTTTGTATGTTTTTGTGGTTCATTATACATATTCTAATATCCTACTACACATTGAAGTTCTAAATACACATACTCGAAAATTTAGAACCAACAGTCTTATAAAATAGTCAGTACTACAAAATTTAGTTCCAAGAGTTCTAGAATTTTGATTCAAATTTCATAGAACATGCATATAGGTGTGAATTAAATTATCAACTGCAGAAATTCAATTTAACCTGGATTTCAATCCAAATTATAGTTACCTATTGTTCTGCTGGAACAAATCTACTATAATGTGCATTTGTTTGTATTGTTACAATTTTGAATCAATTACTTATGTAATGCTTCAAATTATATTCATTCAGAATATTTAATTGTATTTATAAGTAGGTACCTATAATATGTGGGTACTATATATTACTATATACATACCCTTTAATATTGTTGGTTATACACTTTAATTAATCCTCTCTGGTCATTCACCTTAACATTCTTATTCTCTGTTCTATTTTCCTATCTACCGCCCAACATTCTGATTTTTGTTCCATACATCATTGTTAGTCTGAACATCTTTTAAATTTACCTTTTAATCTAATAGGGATTCTTTTGTCACACAAAACACCTGACACTTCTCTTCACTTCATCCATTTGTACACAATCCCGTGTTTCATATCTCCTGTCTTTCTGTGCAACGGATCCTAAATACCTCTCAACTTTATTTCTTACCTTTTCCTATTCTCTCTGTTCCCTTTCACTAAAATCATACTCAATATATTCTGTTTTTTCTTCTTGTTTGTTTCTTGTACCGGAATAGTGCCCTGAACAAATTTTAGAAACAGGTAAACAACAATAGCGCACATATTTTATACACAAAAGATAATTGGAGCACTGTTAGAAAATTAAATTCTTATTTAAAAAAAGCACTTATAATAACAAATACATTTAATATTTCATATTCAATATATCCACGACTAGTATCCAATCCAATAAGTAAAATGCTTCTATTCCAAACTTTTCTTTATTAATTTGTTTATTTTAACTCATAATTATATATACATCATAATCAAATACATTTATTAATTGATAAACATTATTAAAAAAAAAATCGAAATGTATTATAACATAATGTACGGCTTATATACATTAGGTACACAATTAAAAAATAATAATAATTATTACTAAATATATTTTATATAAAACAAACATATTATAATCTTAGGTCTAGAATTTTTAATCTGTATATTTGGCATGTATAAAACAACAAGATATTTGAAGTATACCTAGCCATGCAT